>JARHVA010002702.1:2260000-2413845 GCA_037957365.1 Torreya grandis | reverse complement strand
AAATCATGGAATAGAACAATAATTATCATTATTCATAGATATAATAAACTCAAAATATTAAGTGTTTTCATAATAAACATATTACAATATCATAAAACAAATCGAGGCAAAGAACATATGGAAACATAAAGGAAAACCATTTCTAAATCTCTAATCGATCTCAATATTTTGGAACCCTTTTTAAATACCTTTGAGTGGTATTTATAGATATTTCCAAAGACATTGATGCTTCACATAATAAACTTTTACTACAATGTAGAAGAAGACTTCACATTTTAAATAATTTTTATATATAATGAGATCTATATACATACTAAATTAATACACTACATAAAAATGGTGTTAAATGTTCACTTTACATACAACTAGACATTATGATTTTTTTAGTATTGTTCTACTACCAACACTTTCCTATACTTAAATCATTGTCTCATCTTGAGACAAATTTACAAGAAGTGTGTCATATACTAGATCTAGTGGATTTCCTTGATGAGAAAGATTGTATTGAAAACATTATTTGTAGTTATCACTCAAGGTGTAATTTATCAATTTTTACCTCTTGCACACTAATTATCTTCCCTTTTAGGTTTTCAACTAAGTATCATACCAATCTATTGCACTTTAAGGTTTTTAATAAACTAACATAACTAGGTGGTTGTGTTTTTTGGGTTTTAAACCAACATAGCCCTACTCCTAATATTTCAAGCCTTTCTACTAAAACATTAAAATTTTCAAAACTAAAGTGTGCATAGTACTTATAAATAAGGTGGTGGTGTCAACTACATTGAAAGAACTAGAGGAGGTTGTGAAGATGATTCTACTTGATTTATTGTTGAGGTAGTGCTAGCCACAGTTACTAATGTTGGATCATTGGCTATGTAGCTATAGTCTTATTTTTCTATTTAAATTCATATTGAAGTTTATTTGGATGGATTAATTTTTAATCTTGAATGATATTTGTGATGGAACTATCTAAATGGGATAAGTCACTTTTGAACATTAACCAATCAGTAATAGTTTCTCACACCATAATGATCCTAGTGAGCAATAGTCCTCATTTTTGGTGATTACAATTAAAACCCTATCATTAAATAATTTCTATTAAATTTATTTTAATATCTCCTCTAGCATGCTTGTATGCCTATGTGTATGAATACCATAAAATTTATTGGTCAACATTTCATTTTTCTAGGTTTACATATTTTTCATGACACTATCTCTTGATTTAAGTGACTAATTGAGTGAGTCATCCAGTGCATCATAAGTATTAGATTGATCTTCCATTTTAGTTTTAGTCTTATTGACCTTGAAATTTTTTGGTTTTGCCTTAATCCATGTAGTGTTTTATGACTACATCCAGTCAAACATGTCTCAAATTATGTTATGATCTTGATATACAAAAATGTTAAGGACTTGATCATACTCCTCAATGAGTTAAAAACTATCCTATGATTCATTCTTGAGATTATAAAATCATTTAAATATTTATTGTAGTTTATGCACAATAATCTAATCTTTTATTAGCTACAATAAGAGGGTTTTAAATTGCTTATTCTCATATATGACTTGGTCACAAAAATTAAGTGACCAAGGTAGGGAATGTAGTATCTATTATTTTTCAAGGTTTGGTGAGGTAGAGGTGAAGTTATGTGTTTTTCATACTTAGTTTCAATACTTATTGATCTAGTTTGGAATATTTCTACATGATAGAAACCTAGAAAGCATTTTTTCCCTCAATTTTTTTACAAGGGTAGATGGGCAACATGTTAGCTAGATATTTTGTAGGCTAAAAAAATCTACCTAGGTAGTCATGGGATTATATCCCCTTCATTTAATAGTTAATCTCTTGTATGCTTATGTTTATCTACTCTTACTATTCACACTTTTAGTTTTTGATAATTTTTACATATTATGCACAAGATATACACAAGTTATCTTATTTTTGGGCATTACTTTAATCACAAAATTCATGAACCATAATAGAGTGATTTTTTAGCAAGTAAATAGTTGATTCAGATATTATGCAAAGCTCTTAGAAAGTGGAGAATGAAAAGAAACTGGAATCTATGAAAAAGAAAGAAATTGTACTTCACAACAAGTAGTTTTTGTAGAGCTTATTGTATCTGTAAAAATTGATAAACATAAAAGATGTGCTAATTCTTTTAGAAAATGAGAAGAATAATTTGAAATCACATTAAGATTGAATGATAACACAAAGTTTACCATTTTAATCTTCACATAATGCATCGAAAGATCTCTTTAGATGAAAAGTTCCTTAGAAATCAACTTTCTTCTTATTTATGCTGAATAAAGTTCATACAAAAACATATGGAAATCTAAACACAAAGTTTTAGATTACTTAGTCTTTTTTATAACAATTAAAATTGCTTTCCAAAATTACCATCACCTTGTATACAGGTCTTCTCCCATATTTATACACTTTCAGATATCAAATACAATTAGGAGATAACTCCTTAACTTCCCCATGTGTTGCGTTAAATTCTAAAAACCATTGGGAGACATCTTCCTTAAATTTATCATGTGTGGCATGAAATGGTTGATGAAATGTAACTCTTCTTGGTTTGAATATTTGAATCAAATATAACTTATTTTCATGTTGCGCTCAGCTCGCTCAAGTAATTTGTTTTTATAAAATGACTTCAAGTACTGACATCTAGCTAAGTTACTTGAGTCTTTCATTTTATAAAGCAATTTAATTTTATAAGAAATTTCTCTAAGTGATATTAATTATAAAGTAAATACTTAAAACAAAATTACTTCAAATACATTTCTAAAAAACTATTCGAAGAAAATAGAAGTTGAGAAGAGAAGTAATAGAAATCTCTCTAACTCATAAACTTCTTTTCTGCACTTTTCCCTATAGCTAATGTGTTGTGACAACATAAACTAAATGGCTACATCTTCTAACTTGGCAACTGATTTCCTTTCTATTTAAAATCTTAATAGTTCATTTTTCATCTTCTTACAATAACATTTCACCCTTTTAAGATTGGGTTCTAGCCTTTTGACATGTTGATGACTTTTTATTATCTCCTTTATTGATTTCACTATGAATGGAGTCATGGCCTCTTTAATTACTTTCTTGAATTCTTGAAATAATTATTCTTTTTGTCCCTGATAATTCTTCTAACCAAACATTCATGAGATAGAAGATACAATCCTCTAGATCTGTTTTCACATTACGAGCATCTTCTTGTAGAGTCTTCATTTATTTAAGCATTGCTCCAAAAATGTGAAAGCAAAAAGATATGATGTGTTCTTGTTTTGATTTTTTCACTAGTCCTTTTGAAACAATATTTTCTTCAATAAAAATATTTTCACTTAAAGCATTTTTTTGTCAAAGGCTATCTTTTTACAATTCAGATATTCCACTTTCATTTTCAATCTCCATTATTATTTTTAGTTGTGCCAATTTATTCTCAATATTAGCTAATTTTCCTAAAACATCAAGAAACCATTTCTACATAGTTTGTATCATTTTATCTATCCATTCATCAACTGCTTTGCCCTTATCACCTATTTATTCAACCAAAGTTATTGTTTGATGATCAATTATATCACCTAAAAGTAATGGCTACTGGAGAGAAAATCTTACCACTTTGGTAATTATTTCACATAACTTAGAAATTTTCTCCTTTTGGATTTATCAAACTTTTCTTCATCAAGATTATGAAAAAGGGTATTGATAAGAGTCTATGTGTCTTGCTTCAGACCCTCTGTAGTGACTTCCCCTAGGGATACCTTAGTAATTTCCAAGTCTTCTTCAGTGATTTCACTCTTATTCTTACCCTATGGAGGAACTGATATTTCTACAAATTTTTGGCCTAAAGGCTCAATTATTAGCTTTAAATTCACTTTAGCATTTTTGGGCTATTTACCCTTATGATCAAGATTTTTCAAAAATTATAAGTCTATCTCTTCCAAATTTATTTACTCTTTTGACTCAGGGGCTATTTGTAATGCCAACCATGATGATAAAATTGTACTAGTGGAAGTAGATAAATGTATCACCATTTATTGATAATTGTTTCCTACCTCTATATATTGAGTAGGAACTTCTCCTTTATTCAAAATATCTACTATATAAACAACATTAAAAACTATTTGTTCACCTTTCTCTTTCTCTACCTTCTTGTCATAAGTTTCTTATTCTTTTTCTTCTCTAATGGTTTTATTCTTAGGTTCAATTATTATATTTTGTTGTGATATATCCTAAGATGAGATCACCTTTATAGTAGTTATCTACTCTATCTCTTTTTGGGTAGAAACAAGAGGAATAGTGGGTTGATCATTAGAAGGAAGTGAAGGTGGAGTAGTAGGTGGATAACATGGGGGAAGAGGAGGAAGAACGTCAGTCTCTTTCTAAATAGATTTCTTAAGAGATTTGATGCTAGTAGACTTTAGAGGTGGAATGAGTGTAGATGGATCTACATATTTCACTACTAGATGTATGTTCTCCACCAACAATGAAGATGAAGATGAAGATCTGGAAGGTGTGGTATAAATAGGAGTGATAGGAGTAGTGTCTATGGAAGAAACCAAAGGAGATGCAAAGGTAACTAACTCAATTGGCACATTTTATTTTACCAAAGAATATGTTTCATCAACATTCTTCTTGAATTTTAACTTCTTCATTGGTCCTTGACTACCTTCTCCTTGCATTGTTTTCCTTTTATGACTTACTTGGCTAATTTTTTCAGTATTAATTCCTTCATGTAGTATCCCTTATTAAGAAGCCATATTGAAGTCATAACAAGAACCATTGAAGTTCTCTTAGTAATATTCTTTACCTGACTATTATTGTAATCAATTTCTATGAGTGGATCATGATCTCCTCCCATTGCATGATAAGAATAAAAAATTACTTGTCCATCATCTTCCATGTCTTATGGAATTATATCCAAATCAAATGAGAAAATTTTCTAAACAATCATCCTACTATTGTCTCTTCTTCTTACTTCAAATTCATCTCTACAATTAATCCAAAAGTCTTCTAGAATAGGGATATGCATATATTCGAGAGAAATTATGCATTGTGCTATGCCTCTACAATCAAATTTTTCTTATCCTAAAAATGTGATTAATTATAGTTATGATACATCTCCATTTATACATTTTTGGCCTTATAGATGCTTGCATATGATATTGATCAATAAAAATAGGAAAACCAACTAAAGAATGGTGTACTTTTGATTGAAGATCATGTAATTCCACTAGTTGTCTACATAATTCCATTAAAACCCTTTTATACTTAGGATACCTTGGAAATTTTAATGGTATAATTATGAAACCACAAACTTTGATGTCTTTGAAATTTAAGAATTGAATAAAAATACATCCAAAATGGGAAACTACCTCCCAAGTTGCATCAAATACACTTTTGGCCTTCAAAGCAACATTGAATTTATAAATGACTTCATAGAAGAATGCATCATTTACCATTTTATAGTGCTTTAAGTATTCAGACAAATTCAATTAAGGGTATTATTTATAGGTGGGATCTATTTGCCATAAACCCTTTTGTAGTTAGCCTATAAAAGACTCCATTAGATGTTGTAGCATATACTAAATATGAAGTCATTTTGAAATAAAGAGTTTTTAGTACATTACTCAATTGATGATCAATGTTATCACTTATCATTATTTACCATTCAATAATATAAGAACTCCTATTGACATCAATAGCCTTCATGTAAGCATACATCTAGGTGGAAAATTTCTTGGCATTTTTCTCTCCATTGATTCTACATAATAACTATGTGATGTTATCAACTTCTTGGACTAAGTCAGACCTCACTATTTGCCTTGGAAAACTTAAGGGATGTTTTCATTTATTTGGATAAGTAGTATTCATTATCTTGATGCATTCTATTATTTTATTCTTTCAAAGACCAACTTTTTTAATTGATAAGTCTATCACTTTAGGTCTTCTTGGGATCTTCAAACAATAGTCAAAATACTAAACATCTAATGTAATCACCACATTACTTGTATTATATTTTATTATTCTAGTGAGATAATCATAATAATTAGCACATTATGTATCAAATTTAGGTAGTTGTGCAGAGCTTAGGAAAGATGCAACTTGAAAGATTCCACTATTTGTCATTGCTAACATGAGTGTTGTTTTGATTGTGGCTTTAGATCTTTCCAAAAACTCAATTATAGAAATATGTCCCATGTCAGTGTCATTTATTTTTGACACTTTGGATGTAATTTAAGACTAAAAAAATGTCCCTTGTATTCATACTTCATCCCTTCTTCTTTTGATTTCCTAACTTTCTTTTCTTTAGTCTTTCCCTTCCTTCTTGGCCCTATAACTTATTCAATTGCAAGATCAAGTACTTATTCAATTAGAGTTACTTATTCTTATACTCCTAAAATTTGTTGTGACTAACACTATAAAGACTTGATAAATTCTCTTGAAACTTAATCATTATTCCTATTGATTTTAGAAAAGGTTGAACAACTGAGTTAAGTTGTTGTCTCATGTAACAATCCTAAGTAAGATTTAGGTATTAGGACCTCCTAGCAATAGTAAATATTGAAAAATCTAAGAAACTGATTCTAAGTAATAGGGTGTTACAATCTTGAGAAGGTTTGGGTATTTCTCAAGTCTTGAGGCTTGAAGACTCTGAATGAGTGACAATCATTTACAACTTTAGGTTTCTTTGGGCAAGTTACTAGAGTTGGAAAACCTAATAAACTAGAAGTAAAAGATAGTCAGAAATCTAGGTAAGTAATCAATAACTATAAATTTGAGTAAGCAATGTCCCTTGGGAACTCCATGTAACATGGGACCAATTGTTCAGGTTTGAGATTCTGAGTTAGTACCAAGTAATGAAGAGTCCAGGTAGATAATCTAGGTAAATTTCTAGGGATTTATAGAAAAGATTCTATCTTTTGGGATTTTGTTTGATATTTTCATATGTAAAGTGTTTCTAAAGAATTTAAAAGGTTTTAGAAACACCATGCAATTAAAAATTGACATTTATAATTGTAAGCAAAATAAGAAATGACAAAAAATCTTTCAAAATAATGCATGAAATTTTACTAGAGAAAAATGAGATATATAACTAAAACAAAAACATGAAAACAAAGGAGAAATAAACTAAATACCTTGACTACAAATGGGTTGTGAATAATTTGTGCCAAAATCACTCTAGAATCTCAAACAATGTTACTCAAGATTCATAGGGGCAACAACTAAGCTAGAGAGTTCAAAATCTAGGTAGGAAATGAGGTGGAGTTTTCAATATTTATATTAACCTATGCATTAATGACAAATAAGTGACATGTGTGAGAGTAGCCATGTAAGCATTTTGTCAACTATCAGGTTTCATGAGTTACTTTACTTAATTTGGTCTACGAAGTCAAGTAAGTTCGTAACCTGATTTGGTCTAAGCTTATGAAAAATTTAGGATTATGAACCTTTATTTCTTTTAATTATGATTTAAACAAGTGAATTAATACAAATTTGAAACCCCATATTATTTTAATTAGTGCTTTTCAAGTTTAAAAATCTACTTTACTCAAGTTTTATGAAAAGTAAAATCATTACATAGTTTTGATTTTATTTGGATGGTGTAACTTAGGTTTGCAAAGACAACTTAATTCACCTT
Organism: Torreya grandis; assembly: GCA_037957365.1. Classification (NCBI taxonomy): domain Eukaryota; kingdom Viridiplantae; phylum Streptophyta; class Pinopsida; order Cupressales; family Taxaceae; genus Torreya; species Torreya grandis. Next base: position 2,406,202 of record JARHVA010002702.1, on the reverse strand, counting down.
TTTTAATAAGTAAAGTAACATAGAGAACCTAATTTTGTGTATAAATGAGCCTAAACACTTAGTTTTTTTTAATTCCTTGGAAATATGGATGAATGGGTTTTATGATAATGACCTAGGCAAATCGTTTCTAACCTTCTGGAGCAATTTGAAGGAATTTTGGTAATGAAATCAATCATAGTGAAAACTAATAAAGTCTAAGTATTATTTAGGGGACTAAGTTTTGGCAAGGATAACTGACTCTCATAAGATAAAAGACAAAAATTTAAATAGGGGTTACCTAAAATTTCCAAGTGTGTAATTTTGGGGATACCACAACATCAAGTGATGATTCTTATATTGTTATATCAAGATTAAAAGTAGAAGCTTAGTCATTGTAAGTGCCTTTTTTATTTATGTCATTGGGAGAGAAAAGGTTTTGTGATGTGTTAATAGTGTAGGGACATACCATAGCTATTATATAAATATTTGAGGCTTATTTTTGGATGTCACCTCATGCATACCCCTTCAGTGGAATATGATCCTTGTAATGTGGAAAATGGTTATTGGGCATTGGGTATTCCCACATTATTGATGGACTCTATTGCATGATTTATTGTGATTTATTACTATATGTTTCATTCTAATTTTACCTTAGCTTTGGTTTCTACCTTTGATTTGTATTTGGAATCTACCTTTACCTTATCTTTGGCCACTTACTCTTTAGTCTGATTCTTTGATTTATCTTTTTACTTGCATAGGGATTCTTTTGATATCTCCTCTTCTACCATAGCTGCTTACACAACCTTATCCTTATTTTTATGTGATTCTTACACCTCTTAATTTTATCATTCATCTTATTTATTCATAGATTATTTTATATGTTGCTTCTTTTGTTTCTCCTCTTGTGTTGTTTGATGCATTCTCCACTTAGCCTATGCTTCTTCCTTCTTTTTTCCATTAGCTTCTTCATCCTTTTTATTTTGTTCTTGTTTCTTCATCTACTTATCATATTTAGTATCTTTGAATTTCACCTCTGAATTTATCTTCCCCCTCTCTGCATTATGATCCTTCTTCATAGTTGCCTTTTGCATATTTTCTTCCTCATATTATTAATCAATATTTTTCTCCTAGGCCACAATGTCTTCCTATTCAACTAACTATTCAAGATCAAATTGATCCTAAGCTACAATTTATGCTTGTTATTGTGATGGGGAAGATGGAAGAGATAACTCCACCACCATGTTCTTTCTTACTGAATACTTTTATCTGGGAGGTGTCACTAGTGATTTATTTAACCTCTTATAGGTATGAGTTTTCTATTTTTTTCATGGTGCTAGAGATTGAAATTTTTGTGGTTCATCTTCCTCGACTATCAGAGGATCTATAAAGGAAACCATACACTCTTTGATTGATGGTGATAATATCAGTATAGTATGGTTCCTCTACTTTGCTTGGTTTCTTTTGATTTGGTGAGACTGTTTGTGCTCTTGAAGATCTTACACATATATTTGATTGAAAGATTTCAACTTGTTAGAATTTAAACTTTACCTCTTACCCAATTGTATATACTATTATGGATGGATGGGGTGTGGTGATGCCAAACCATAAGTCTTTTGTACATTATTTTGTACTTGGAAAGTTCATACTATCTTTTAGAAGAAAAAATATTTTTCTTCCTCCTGATCATAAACTTCCTTACCTATGTTTGCTAGGATAGATTGTAAAATGCTATGTTATCCTACACCCAATTCTACAAGATCACATTATGTTACAATTTTTAGTATATGCTTATGATCCATCCATGATTTGATGTTATGTGTCCTCTTCTTTAATTGAGGTGGTAAGGCTATGTAGTGGCACCATCTTTTTTCCTTTAGTAATCTATAATGGGATACGTCTATTTGAGGTGATGCATGCACCCCCACTTTTTTTTTACTAGTGGTTTCTTTAGTAATGTTTTTTATGACCCTATAGGTATCAATCATAATGGTAGCATTGAGCAGGCATCTAAAGATTTATTTCCACATAAATTTTGCCTACACATCTAACATAGTAATAAAAAATGGCAAAGAAGTGATGGGTGCCTTTGGGAGCTTATGAAATCTTCTTTGGATGTCATCATGTAGCTTGGTTAGTGCATCTTGTTCTACCAAGTATAACATTGCATTTGTAGGGAAACAAGGGTGTGAATCAATAATCTATAGAATTTCCAATAACCATGAATTGAATTGTCCTAGTTGTACATAATATTTCCATGTTTTGGTCCAAGAAATGTTGAAAAACTCAATCATAAGATATAATTTTAGGATAGGATTGACTAGTCATTAAATTGACTTCCATTATGTGAATCAAAGGAGAAGTGTCAAGAATTAGTATTGAAAGGTTTGCAATGTCTTACTTATGACCTCAATATTTTTGATGAATTTTGAGAATAAAAATTTTATCCAATTAAAATATTAATTGACTTTTATTATGTGATACGTGATGTCGATTACACATTTAGTGGCTTGCTTAGAATTTTAATTGGTTTTTTAGAACATCTTATAATGCATTCTAAAAGGATTCACACTAAACAATCTTGTATAGAATCAATGAGAATCCCATTATATGTTTTGTTGTAGTTATTTTGTGTGTCTAAGTGAATAGGTGGTGTCTTTATCTTATAAGGGGCCAAAGATTTACCCCTCATAGTAAACCATATTTCTTCCACCATTTTGGTTTGATTGATGAATATTGTCATGTCTTGTGATAAATAGATGGAAACATCATTGTACCAATTTGATCAATCATTCTACATCTAACACTCTCAACCAATGTTGAAGTGTTAGAGCTTATGGTTGTGTTTATGTTTTTTTATCAAGAGTGATTAGGTTAGATTTGACAACATTATGAATTAAAATAGGTATGGATCATGATATCTAGTTTATCATAGGGTAAGACCAATGCCCATATACTCTTTCTATGAGTTTTTGAGAGGGATGAGAAGTTGTGATATATCCACGGTGTCTAGTCTGATAGCTAGTGAGCACTAGTTTTGTCTAGGCTTAACACTAATGAACTCTTCATGCACAATATTGAAATATATAGAGATCTTATTCACAAAGGTATGTAATGGCATAGTGTTGTGTATACCCTTATATATATAAATTTTATTGTGTTATTCTACTTGATACCTTAATTTGAATGTGTAGAGTTTTTTTTAGGTCATTATACCTTTGAAATTTAATGCAATATATAATTTAATGACATGAATTTATTCTTCACTATCTAGATGTACTATTTTAGCTGATGAGAGTCATTGATGTGATGTAGTGTCTTTTCCCTAGTTGAGTTTCATTTATTATTCAACTAAATCTGACCTTTGATCTATTTTTTAGGAAAGATGTACTCTTTCAAGTGTGTCATCATTAATTTTTTTGAATGATCTTTATTTGTCCTTACCTCATACTTTGTGTGTTATTACCTCATTATCAAACTTAGTTGATGACATGTCTCCCTATATACTTTTATAATGTGTTACTTATCTATTTAATTTCTTACTTTGTCACACTTTATGACTACAAATTTATATTTTGATTCAAATTATATACACCCAATATTTTTAAATATTATCAATTACTGATGTTTTTTCTCTTGTAAGAACCTGTTGAGATTCAATTTCTCTAAATGCACACCTTAAAGGGTGTATCGAGAAAGGGGTGGGAAGACCATTGGTGCTTCACAATATTGTTGTTCCCTATACCACCACTTACAACTAACACAAACATATCCTATACATTTCCATAAGTTTTAACACCTCCTTACACACTCCTCCAAAAAATTCACTACCCAAAATAACCCTTACCTATTCTAAAATCTCCTTTTTTTAATTTACTAAACAAATTTGCATGGGCTAACCCTATTCTTAAAAATGAACACATTCTGGGGATATGCCTATTACATCACAATTCTCTCACTAAATAAATTTACCTAATTATCTTTGGATTATTATAGTTGTTAAATTGATTTGTTACTTTGTAAGTCATATGTTGTTATGGGATTGTTGTATGTTATTTAGAATTTGTAATTTCATTATTATGAGATGGATAAATATGAATCATGTACATAATAATTATGCTATATTTTTTTTATATCATTGTTCTATATTTATCATGATATACTTGAATAACAACCTTCTTGTCATGAGTTAGATGAAAGAGAGTTCATCCCTCAGAGAATGGTAGAGGGAGAGCATCATTAGAGAGGGTGACGTAGATGGAGATGGTGAAGGATGACAGAGGAAATTACTAAGTCACATGCACACACCATATTATATTTAAATTTTTTATGCATTATGTGTTTGGATTGTTAGAGTTAGTACATTTTGAAAGTTAATTGTAGTTAGATATCAAAGTTTGCATGTTTTAATGTTAGTTCATATATATGGGATAAATCTTGTATGAGATTAAATTATATATTTTATACATAGACTTAGTGTTTAAGTTGTATTATGATTATATAATATCATGAATAAAACCCATGCACACACCATATTATATTTAAATGTTGTATGCATTATGTGTTTAGATTGTTAGAGTTAGTAAGTTTTGAAATTTAATTATAGTTAGATATCAAAGTTTGCATGTTTTAATGTTAGTTCATATATATGGGATAAATCTTGTCTGAAATTTCATTTTGTATTTTATACATAGACTTAGTGTTTAAGTTATAGTATGATTATATAAGATCATTTTATTCATGTTTGTGTATGATTATGTGAATGTAAATCTAATAGATGACATCTAATTACTATTTTATATAGACTAGAAAATGTCTTAGTAATGTTTCATAATGTTAATACTTCTAAGATTTATATTTGATAATACCAATATATGTCAAGCTATTATAACAATAAAAGACAATATAGACTATATACACTAGTAAAGATGCAAACAACTATCTTGTCTTAATAGAAATTAATAACTGTTTGATCTATCATAGAGGGATGATTACCTTTATTTTATAGTTAATGAGGTTTAAATATCCTAAAACACTATCCTATAATCTAAGCCTAGTCTTTGATTGACATGCATAAACTATGTAGAGATTTAAAAAGTGTTAGTTATCATTTTATATAATGACTAAAGTGGACTTGTTTAGTGAATAACTTGGTCTTGTAACAAAGATCAACAAGTATGATTTTTAAAATAAATGAAAGCTCAAGTTAATTTAGAATTAGGGATTTCTTAAGCTTGGTTTTTAGAAAACAACTGGTCATTGATCTTAAGTTGAAATTGTAAAAATGAATATTTTTGCATGAACTATGGATTGAGCTAAATAGGGGCATGGAAATATTATTTTAATGAGAAGATTATAATAATAGGAGAGCCATGGAAGGTTAGAGGAGAGAGGTAGTGACAAAGAAAAGGAGAGGAAAGAAAGAGCAAGAAGGGAAGGAAGAAATTCTAGTTTAAAATTAGTATTAAGTTAGAAGTGATTGTAAGGTTGGTCATGTTGTTGTTATTATTATTATTATTATTATTATTATTATTATTATTATGTTTATTAAATTCTATTCATGATTAGAAATAAATTTGATTTTTGTATTAAGAATATAGGATTAGACCTGTGGATGGCTTATCCATCCACAAAATTAATCTCGTATCATATAAACCCTATGATTTACAAACCAGTTATATCTTAAAAAGAGAGCCATAGGATATAAATTGTTATTTTGTTTATGCCCTAGATAAAAATATGGGTAAATAGTTATGTAATATATAAACTTATGAATGAAAAATCAAGATATATGTCTACACAGAGGTAATGCTGTGTGTGTGTGTGTGTGTGTGTGTGTGTGTGTGTGTGTGTGTGTGTGTGTACTCAGTTGGGTAATGTACAACATGAGACTATATATGCATATTTATATATATAGTATACTAAGGTAAAATTACACAAGTCTTAAGAATATTATACATATGTTAAACACTAAATATACTAAGAGCGGGGGTGAATCAATATATTATATATATCTTTTACTAAAACAAATTCTTTTTCTTTAACCACTTAATCACACATTCAAGATATGCAATAAAATTGAAACAATATTATGCCCCACACAAGAGAGAGAGAGACACCAAATTTTTATGTGGAAACTTAAAGTGAGAAAAACCATGGAGAACAATCTCAATTATATGAATGAACACAAACTCAAATTACAAAGTTTGTAAGCACCAACTTGTAGGAGAACCAAACCCTTTATTGAGCACCAACACAATAACTATTTGTGAGCACCAACCCAAAGGATCACCAACCCTACTTGTGCATAAAACACAACTATCTCTCAATGTTGCTTACTCAACAAATGATAGAAATCTACAATATCTCTTGCTTTTATCTCTTTGTAAAAAAATACAAACTATGCACTCTCTTTCATATTACAAATGACTTCTCAAGCCTTTATTTATAGCTTTCCAAATGACCTTTGGCATTCACCCTTTGTGACCCTTCAATCCTTATAAAAAATGGCACCAAACTTGCATGACCCTTCATATCCTTGCATTTAAAAATTCATATGGTGACCCTTCATAATCAAATATGTCCTTTCCTCTTTTGTCTTTATCTTGGTGACTTTTTTTAGTCCTCAAAGTGTCCCTTCATGTAAAAATGTCCCATACCCTCTTTTATCTTCACATGGTGACTCTTGGATTTCCTCAAGATGACTCTTCATGAAAAAATGCATCCCATTCCTCTTTTGTCTTTACCCCATGACTCTTTGGCTTCTCCATGGGCCCTCTTTTGACTTATATGCAACCAAAAATATATTCATTAATATTAAATAAATATTAACACACATTAGCCAAGATATGAATATTAACAAAATAATTAAATGTAATGGGGCCTTTAACACCAATGCTAGACCTTTGACATTAATGACAATATTTACAACAATCTCCCCCTTTATCATTGATGGCTACCTCAAAATAAAACTTCCACACATTGAAACTTGAACATACAGCCATCTAAAAAACATACAATAACTCCCTCTTAGTATAACAACTTGTACCTATTTCTACACCTATACCTATTTTTATTCTTCTCCCTCTTTGACATTAATGGAAAAGGGCCTAACCTAGAGATAATACTTAGTTCCCACTCAACTAATGCTAATCATCAATAGCAAGAAGTAAAATAAAGTACTCCCAACTTCTCCTGTAGATACTCAAATGTGTCTTTTGGTAGTGCCTTTGTGAAAATATCTACAATCTGCTTTCTAATATTGATATATTCCATCTTAACCTATTGATATATAATTTTCTCTTTCAATAAGTGATATCTAATGTTAATATGTTTAGTTCTTAAATTCATCACTAGATTCTTTGAAATATTAATAGCACTTTTTTTGTCACAAAAAATAGAAATAGGTTCATCATATTTTTTACCTTGATATCTTCCAAAGTTTTCTTCATCCAAAGCACTTGAGTACAACACATTATCAATGCAATATATTCTAATTTAGCTATATAAAGAGATATTAAATTTTTCTTTGTGCTTAGCCATGATACTAAGCTATCACTGTGAAAGAAATCTCCTCCATTTATACTCTTTTTGTCATCCAAGAAACCTACTCAATTTGAATCTGTATAAGCAACCAAAGTGAAATATCTACCTATGGGATACCACAATCCATAATCCAATGTCCCATTGATATATCTAAATATTCTCTTCACCAATTAAACATGACTATCTTTTGGAGCTTATTGATATTTTTTAACCATACCTACTGCATGCATGATGTTTGACCTCGATGCTATCAAATATAAAAGAATACCAATCATAGATCTATACAAAGATTGATTTGTAACAGGTGAATCTTCATCCTTGATTACCTTATTTCATGTACTCATTGGTGTGCCAACTGGTGCACAATCTTTAAAACCAAATTTCTTCAACATTTCCTTGGCATATTTACTTTGGGATATGAAAATTCCTTTATCTAACTAAAATATTTGCAACCTTAAGAAAAATAATAATTTTCCAAGCATAGACATCTCAAATTCTTTTTGCATATTATCAAAAAATTATTTTGTCATCTTTTCAATGTTTCCTCCAAAAATGATTTCATCAATATATACCACAATAATCAATTGATACTCACCTTTTGTTTTTATGTAGAGATTACTATCAACAAATCCTATCTTGAAACCTTGATCTTATAGGTACTTATCAAGTCTTGCATACTAAGCTCTGGGAGATTATTTCAATCCACATAGTGCTTTATTCAATCTACATACATGGATACTAATATTTGAGAGAATAAATCCCTTAGGCTGCTCAATATAGACCTCTTCTTCTAGATTCCCATTTAGGAAGGTAGATTTGACATCTGTCTGAAATACTTTGAAATTTTTAAACACTGCATATGCAAGAAACATTCTAATAGCCTCTAGCCTTGCCACTGGTGCAAAATTTTCTTGAAAATCTATTCCCTCAATCTAATCATATCTTTTACATACTAATTTTGCTTTATTCCTAGTCACTTCTCTAATTTCATACAACTTATTTCTATAAACCCATTTTGTTCCTATCACATTATGATATTTTATTCTAGGCACTAATTCCTAAGTGTCATTCTTTTCTATCTGATTTAATTTTTCATCCATTACCCTAACCTAATGGTTATCATGTCTAGCTTCTAAAAAAGTTCTAGATTGAATTTTGGATAACAAAGAAAAATTAACTTGCTTAGATTCACTTACCATCATTCTTCTAGTATCAATTCCTTCATTTATGTCCTTGATGATGTCATTTTCATTATGATTTCTCTAAACATATTTGGATATGGTTTTGGTGTCCTTTTTCTCCTTCTCATCTTCATCTGATTCTTCAAAATCTTCTTCTTTCAATGATTTCAAGAATGTCTACTGGATCACTAATTCTTTATGTTCCATCTTCTTCTATCCTGACAATTACACTTTCAACAATTTTATTGGTTCTTTTGTTATAAAATTTATAAGCTTTACTTTTGAAATAATAACCAAGAGATATACCTTCATCTGCTCTAAATTTAAACTTACCAAGTTTTTCATCGATTCACTTAATGAAGCATCTATTGCAAAAACCTTTGAAACAATCAACTGTTACTGGTTTTTATTTCCATAGATCATAAGGAGTCTTATTACTATTGACTCTCAATAATGCTTTGTTCTAAATATGCACTTGATATAGCAACTACCTCTCTTCAATACTTATCTAGTATCTTGAATTCATTTAGTATTTTCCTCAGCATCTCCAAAACTATTCTATTTCTCCATTTAACTACTCCATTTTGTTTTGGAGTTTTGTCTATTGAATAATGTCTCTTTATTCCATGGTCTTCAAAAACCTCAATAAACTAATCTAACATGAATTTTCCTCCTCGATCTGATCTTAGACACTTAATCTTCAAACTGGTTTCATTCTCAACTAATGCTTTGAAATGTTTGAAAGCTTATGATTTTTTATTTAAAAATATTACCCAATTCATACATGAAAAATCATCAATAAGCAACATGAAATATTTCTCACCTTGAGTACTTTGAGTTCTCATAGGTCCACACAAATTAGTGTGAATAGGCTCTAACATCTGAGTGGTCGATTACTCTTTTATTTTGAATCAACTTTTAGCCTGCTTCCCATTTTGATAAGGTTCACAAAGCATGTTAGATGGCTTTGTAATCTTTGGAAGATCTTTAAATAATTTTTTCTTGTTGATGTTGATAAGATTGTCAAAATTTATGTGTCCCATTATCTTGTGTCATAGCCAAATTTCTTTAATCTAACTCAAACATATTTGATCTTTGATGTCTAATAACATATATAAATTATTGCCTATTCTCTGAGCATCTACAACTAACACACCTAAATATTTTCTCCTAATTTTACAAACTTTTACATAAAACTTTAGTGTGTGCCCCTGATCACACATTTGACTTACACACAAAATATTATGCTTAAGACCTTCTACATACAAAAGATTTTTAGTTTTAGCTCTACCATTATCCAAACTTAGTGTATCTTTTTCAAAAATTCTGGCAGTAGTATTATCTCCAAATTTCACTATGCCACCATTGATCTTCTTCAAGGTTATAAACTTAATTTTTTCTCATGTCATGTGCCTTGAACATCCACTATCAATGAACCATGGCTTTTCTTCATTTCTTGCATGCAAAGCTATCTGTATCAACATAGATTTTTTAGGTTGTTTCTTTTGCCATAAATTTTTCTAAGCTTTCTTTTTGATGAATAGAGCCTTAAAACTCTGGTCCTTCTTGACTGACTCAAACACGCTTATACAGTACCAAGCTATGTGTCCAAATTTGTTTCACTTGTAACATATTATTGTCTCTTCATTAAAGCCTAATAGAGGAGCAAAAAATTCGTGGCTTTTGCTTGACTCTGCATGACTTTCCTTCTCCTTATTTCTAAAATTATTATCCCTTTTTTGACATTCTATTTTATTATGACCATATCCATTACAATAAAAATAGTAACCATAAAAATAGGACCTATTTGTGTAACTCTGACCTAATTGCCTTTTGTATCTCTATTTCTTCCAACCTTCTTTGTTTGAGATGTCCTCTATGTTCTTAACTTCTTCCCTTTTTATTTCCTCTTTTGTAAGAGCTTTAGCATAGCTCTTTCCTTTTTCCTTGTCTATGAAAGTAGTGGCCTTCCCTTTCTCATTTTCAAATCTGATACTTGTCTTATTTGACATTGATCTTTGACTTTCTAATATCTTATTCAACATATTAGTGTTATTCTCAAATTTTGAATCATCGGTTTCTCTATCATTGATTGCTTTATTTTTTTCTCAAGATCTACTTTTTAAAAAGCAATTTTAATAACATACCTTTCACATTATTTACTTAATTTTTGCAACTATGATGTTAGATCTTCTTCATTCTTCTTGACTTCTTCAAAGTGTGCTTGTAGATCTTCAATTATTTCCTTTGACTCTTTTTCATTTTTCTTGATCTAGAGCTTTAATCTTTGATTCTTCTTCTCAAGAGATTTTAACTCTTCTAAGGCACAAATTAGTTCTCCTTATAGATTCACTTTGAATCCATACTATTCTTCTTCTTGATCATCTATAATTTTACTTGTTGAGGCATCTTCATGTATGCCCATGAATAGAATCTCTTCTTCTGAATCACTAACTCCACAATCTTCGACTGAGCTAGGATCTTTAGAATACAAACTCTTCTTCTCAAATCCCTTCTTGAATTTTTCTTTGAAATTCTTCTTGTATGTAGACTTTCCTTCTTCATTGTCACCTTACCCTTATCTAGGCACTTAGCTACAAAATGTCTAATCTTTCCATAATTAAAACATTTAAAAGGTAATTTTCCTTGATATTTACCTGTGTCCTTTTTCAACTTGCAAATGAATAGATCTCCATTGTCATCTTCATCATTGATAGAACTGTCACTTGATTCTTGAATCTTAGGCTTCTCTTTCTTTGATGTCTTGAAAGTAGCTTCTCTCTTTGAGGGTTTCTCTTATTTGGTCCACATCTCATATGCCATAAGAATACATGTAGCTCATCTATCTTTAGCTTGGCTAAATTCTTCATTTCTTCAATTGTCAAAAAATTTGCATCATATCTCAATGGTAGAGATCTCAAAACTTTTTGAACCGTAATTGATTCTTCTAACTTTTCTTCAAGACCTTGAATCTGATTAACTATTTGATCAATCCACAAAAGATAACTTTCTATATTTTCTTGCTCTTCCATCTTCAAACTCTCAAACTATCTTCTAAAATTCTAAAGCTTAGCTTGTTGAACCTTTCCATCACCTTTGTAAATATTCTTAAGTTTTACCCAAGTTTCATGAGAATATTTACATTACATAACTTTAACAAATTTTGATTCACATAAACCACATAAAATAGCATTTAAAATTTTATCATCATTTTCACTTGCTTTCTTTTTTTCTAGAGCAGTTACAAGTATCTGTGGCTCTTCATATTCCTCCACCATGGCTTGCCAAATGTCAAATATAAGATCCATCAAATAAGTCTTCGTCCTTATGCTCTAAAAATAATAATTTGTCCCATCATAAAAATGTGTCTTATTTGTAAAAAAACCTTCATGTGATCTAGTCATCGTGCTTTCCTGATCTACCTTCAAGTTGTAAAATTTTTTCTAAAAGAACCTACTCTGATACCAATTTTTAATCACAAAATATACTAAGCGGGGGGGTGAATCAGTATATATATATATATATATATATATTACTTAATCAAATTCCTTTTATTTAAGCACTTAATCACACATTTAAGATATGTAATAAAAATGAAACAATAATATGCACCACACAAGAGAAATAGAGAGAGAGAGAGAGAGAGAGAGAGAGAGAGAGAGAGAGAGAGAGAGAGAGAGAGAGAGAGAGAGAGAAAGAAAGAAAATTTTTACGTAAGTGGGAAAAACCATGGAAAACAATCTCAAGTATACGAATGAGCACCAACTCAAATTACAAAGTTTATAAGCACCAACTTGCAGGAGCACCAACCCCTTTGTTAAGCACCAACATAAGAGCACCAACCCACAAGAGCACCAACCCCTCTTGTGTATAAAACACAACTATCTCTCAATGTTGCTCACTCAATAAATGATAGAACTCTTCAATATCTCCTACTTTTCTCTCTTTGAAAAAAAATACAAACCATGCACTCTCTTTCATATTACAAATGGATTTTTAATTTTTTATTTATATATTTCTAAATGACCTTTAGCATTCACCCTTTATGACCTTTCAATCCTCATGGAAAATGATGCCAAACTTTCATGACCCTTTATATCCTCATATTTGAAAATTCATATGGTGACCCTTCATAACAAAATGCATCCTTTCCTCTTTTCTCTTTATCTTGGTGAATTTTCGTATTCCTCAAAATTTCCCTGCATAGAAAAATATGCCATACCCTCTTTTGTCTTCACATGGTAACTCTTGGAATTCCTCAAGATGACTCTTCATGAGAAAATGTGTCCCATTCCTCTTTTGTCTATACCCCATGACTCTTTGATTTCTCCATGGGCCCTCTTTTGACTTATATGTAACCAAAAATATATTCGTTAATATTAAATAAATATTAACACACATTAGCTAAGATATGAATATCAAAAACATCATTAAATGTAATGGGGCCTTTATCACCAATGTTAGACCTTTGACATCAATGAAAATATTTACAACAACACATGTTTGAGACAAAACTATAGAATATGTTTTGGATGGATTAAAAAGCAATTATGTGTATATCGATTTTGTTAACACAAAAAGATATAGACAGTTGATTGAAAAAATAAATAGGTATACTTTTGAATTGAATCAACTGAGCATGAAATGTGACTATCAAATTAAATGCTATTTTGACTGTGTAAATTTAACAATAGATCTGAATTAAATAAAGTCTTTCCTATTATGAATCTATATAAACATATGTATATATGCCTTGTATAATTGGAAATACAAGACACAATATATACCTATGTCATATTTGGACTATGTATACTCTAATTATGGGTTTTGTGTGTGTGTGTGTGTGTGTAGACTGAATTTATTAACTATGTAATGAAATTATGAATTTATAAATATGGACACAATACTTAAACATTTTATGCATACGTAAAACCATGTGATACACATTTAATATATGAACTGGTGGAAAAATGTGGTTATGTATTTATTAAATATTCAAGCATAAAATATATATTTTTACATAAAGCATATACTTGTTTTCCATTACAAATAATTTTAGTTCAAGTTTATGATATATGTATGTTACTACAAAAGGAAAGATATAAGTTTAGGTTTCATTTAGAAATCTGTAAATTCATTTATATAGAGAATGACTGTGTCAATTTCATATACATATATGGAAAATGGGTCATATTGATAAAGAATTGATGTTTTATACTCTGTATTCTTTAGTACACATATATAATAAGGATTTTATCAAGAGAATAACATGGTAAATAATATCTCTTATGTTTAATTTTGTAAATCAAATTGTAATTTAGGAAATATGAAGACCCTAATTAGATTTAGTGGCTTGTTCATGAAAGATATGAACTAAATTTTCTTGAAAGTGAATGGATAAAAATACCCTAATATTATAGAGAAATGATGTGTGTGTGTGTGTGTGTGTGTGTGTGTGTGTGTGTGTGTGTGTGTGTGTGTGTGTGTGTGTGTGTGTGTGTGTGTGTGTGTGTGCACGCGCGCACACACACACACATGTACCTATATGTGAACTTAGGTCCACATACACATATATAATGAGTATGAATAGTTAGTGTGTCTATATTTATAATATGTGAATAATAATATAAGTTATGAAATCCTAAATGATTAGGAAATATAACTATACATAGGTAGCCGCACACACACACACACACACACACACACATGTACCTATATGTGAACTTAGGTCCACATACACATATATAATGAGTATGAATAGTTAGTGTGTCTATATTTATAATATGTGAATAAGAATATAAGTTATGAAATCCTAAATGATTAGGAAATATAACTATACATAGGTAGCCTAAGTTCATGAATGAATGAATAAGTGTTTGTGATAAGTTTATTAAATCATTATATAAATTATGATTACTAGTTTATATTGAGCAATATGAACTATATATTATGAAAATGATGAATTTGTACATTATCATTTACTTAAGGAAAGTATATTCTTTGGAATGACTTGTATTATAACCATTTGGTAAATAAACTTGGTTGTCATGGTTATTGTTTATGTGATGAATAATATAAATGAGGTTCATTCATATGTTTGATAGACTAAATGTATGTATAGTAATTATTTCATTAATTAGTATGTGTTTTTACTTGATAGTAGAAATAATTGCACAAATATATTAGTTATAATAATTCTAACCAAATCTCATATTGATGGTATTAACTAAGTAGTGAGACAGACTTAACTGGCTTACTTAGTACCACCAATGCCACATGAAGGTAATATGATCAAGTGGTGTGTATAAATTTGATTGATCCTAAAGATCAATAGTTATTTAAAAAATTTGTCTAAAGTAATGTTAAATAGACATTGTCATTTAATATGTATGATTTAAATGTTTGTGTGATATCATATTAGAATGTATAATATTAATAGTACACATCATGAAATATAAATATTACAACACATAGGTATAGGCATGTCTTTCTAGATTCCTGAACCATCACTATCTACCCATCCATGAAGGGAGGGCCATTCCCTATTTAGGATATTGTGAAGATGATCGATGGTCTATATTTGGTGTGGAAAAGCTTTTTGATTATGCTCTTCATCCTCACTGTAGTACTTACTTAAAGACTACACTTGAGATTATAAAAGATACAAGAGTTTGAGTGACTCGAGCTCTATGGAGCATTATATCTATTATTATATATATGTTGAGGAAAAATGCCTATTAGAAATGTAATTGATTTATTATTATACATTGATCATAGTGGCTATATTATTATACTAGTCATGGTTAGATTTTTAATATAATTACTTTCCTTATGCAATTATGATATGTTACATAAAATGCTAGTGATCGATAAATGTTATTGTTACCTACATACTTATGTTTAATATGCTTAGTTAGTAAATTGAAGATCAATAATTATATTCTCATTATGTAGTCTAATGAAATAATAAGTTTTGAGTAAATATTTTTAAAAAAATTACTACATTATTCTAGTAAATCCTAGTGGAAATGTTACATTGTGGTATCATAGTTGTGGCTCTAACTCTAAGATTTAATGAGTCCACTAACATTTTTGTATTTTTATTGTGCCATAAAGAAGAATGGCTTGATAAATAGCACTGAGTGAGGGTCCTTCCAGTGTCAATGATGATAACCCTCTATTTGATCATAACTAATTTGCCATTGAACCAACAGTAAAGTTATATTAGATTCTTGCAACCATGAATGAGACTAGGGATAGAATCCTATCCATAGAATAGGAAATTCATGTAAAAGAGGAATAATCTTAATAGGATGATCCTAAAGAGTATCTTATTGATTAGGAAATCCCTTAAGATCATAGACACAAGGAAGTGCCTCAAGATGCAAGAGCATGTGTAGCCATAAAATTGGTAAGGGATATGAAAAGATGAATCCAGCTAATTTTGATAGAACCTTTATGAAAGATAGAGATAAACCATGGTTGACTAAAATGGAGAAGTATTTTGAGATTTGAAACTACTCTAAGGCTACCAAAGTTATTTAAGGAGCTTATCAGTTAGTTGGAGAAGTAGCTATGTGGTGGGATAACAAGAAGTTGGAAATGAATATGAACTTGACCACCACTATTTGGGAGTAGTTTGTAACACTATTTAGAGAATGGTGTATTCCAAAATTATATTTTGACCAATATCTTAAATATTTTCAAAATTTGAAGCTAGGAGACTTGTTAGTAAACAAGTACTAGGAATAGTTCACTAAACTTCTAGAATATGTACCTTAGTATCAGGAAGATGAAAGGTTTAGGATTAGGAAGTTCTTAATGGGATTAAAACCCTATATTGGTGGAGAAGTGGACATTCATGGACCATATACCATGGACCAAGTCTTTGAAAAATCAATCAAATAGGATCAAAAGTTAAAATATCTTACTCAGGTTAGGGATAATTTTAAGAAATAGTTTAGAAGTTCTTAGCCAACTTTCAAGATGAAAAACTAGAAGTAGAAGAGTGAAGAGTCAAAAAGTCAATTCAAGAATCAAAATACTAGATTTAATAGTGGTTCAAGTAGCAATAAACTAGGTAATGGTTCTAAAGGCATTTTCAAGGGAAACCAATAGTTTGATAGGAAGGGACCACTAGGAGGGTGCTTCATCTATGAAGGTGACCATTTTGCATGTGATTATACATAGGATAAGTTGAGGAAAAAAGGTTCTACCCCTCATCAAGGAAATTTTTAGCAATGTATTCATGTGATGGTTGATAATTGACAAGTTAAATTCTAAGATTCACACATAAAACTTCTACATATTTTGTTTTAACATCCAATTTCCATTTTGATAGATACAGGGGATACAAAAAAAATTATAGATCCTAGGATTCTAAATAAATTATCTATAAAATTTGGTGTAATGGTAAATGCATGATCAGTATAATATGGGAATGACTCTAAAGTATAGGTTGGCAAGTGCTTAGTTGAAGTAGAAATTAGATTTCTAGAATTCATAATGGTTGTGGATATTTATATAGTACCACTAGGGTCATATGATGTGATCCAAGGGTCAACTACATTGCAAAGCATAAGGCTAAGGTTGACTATTATCCAAAAAAGGGTTGAGTATCTTAATGATTCTAGAAATCAGACACTAATTCATGATGAAAAAAGGGAGTTGAGGCTTAGGTAGCTTTCTATAATGCAATTCAAGAAGGCCCAAGGTAAAGGATTTAAAGCATTTATCATTAAGATAAATGAAATGGAAGAAGCTAAGGAACCATCAATTGAAGATTATCCTTTCCTTAAGAATTTCCATGATGTATTTTTGAAGGAATTACTAGGATTGCCTCCTAAATAGGAGTTTGACTTCTCAATTGATATCAAACCAGAATCAAAACCTTAGTCTAAGGCTCTGTATAGAAAGTGTCTAAAATAAAGTGTAATATATGGGACATATTATCTCAATAAATGGCATTTATATTGATCTAGCCAAGATAAGAACCATTATGGAGTGGTTTGCATGCAAGAGTGTCCATAAAGTAAGGAGTTTCATGGGATTAGAGGGCTATTATAGGAAATTTATTTTGAATTTTTATAAGATAACTAATTCGATTACCTCTCTATGGTCTAAGAATCAAAGTTTTATCTAGTCAGATAAGTGTAAATTAGATTTTTAGAAATTGAAAATAAGGCTTACTTTAGCACCAGTGTTAAGAGTTCCTGATCTTAATAGTTAATTTTTAGTGATCACACATACATTTGGGGATGAACTAGGAGGATTCCTTATATAGGATGGTGTAGTAGTAGCTTATGATTTAAAGAATTATAAGCCTTATGAGGTGAATTATTCCCCTCATGATATTTAACTTGTAGTAATTATTCATGTTTTACAAGTTTGGAGATATTATTTATTGGGAAAAATATTTGAGCTCAATATTGATAACTTAGGACTCAAATACATCTTCACCCAACCAAATTTGAATGCTCATCATAGGCATTGGTTAGAGTTTTTATCTGACTATGACTTGATATCAGTTACATCAAATGTAAGGAGAATAAAGTAGTTGACACCTTGAGTCATAGAAGGTGCATAGTAGTTATGGCTACTATCAAGATTAATTTTAGGGATCATGTGATAGAGTTATCATTAAAAGACATTTTATGATGAAGTCAGAAAAGATTTGATTAAAAATTCTTAGAATCCTAGGTATAAAGGATACAACTTTGAGAGTGATGGTCTTTTATGATACAATATAAGGATGTATGTGATAGATAGGGAGAATCTAAGGAGCACGATGTTAAAGTAGTTGCATAACTCCATATATTTAGGACATCTATGAGTAATAAATCTCATGGTAGAGCTTAGACTTCTTTATTTATAGAAGGGAATCAAGAAATATACAGTAGACTTTATGTCACATTGTCTTGAATGTCAATGAGTGAAAACTAAACATGTGCATCTAGCTAGATTTTTATATCCACATGAAATAATGGAGTGGAAGTGGTAGGTGATCAGTATGGAATTTATCCAAGAATTACCATTATCATGAAGCAAGCATGACATAATCTTGGTTATAGTTAATAAACTAACCAAGATAACACATTTTATATCAGGCAATTTGATAGATGATGCACTAAATTTTTCAAAGAGATTTATAAAGGAAGTGTATTGATTACATGGTTTTCTAGAGAAGATCATATCAGATCATGATCCAAGGATGAATATTAGATTTTGGTTAGCTCTAAATTTAGTTCTGGGTATGCAATTAAATTTCATCACTACATATCACCCACAGACTAATGGTCAAACTAAGTGAGTTAATCAAGTGTTATAAGATCTTATTTGTATGTATTATATGGATTAATAATGAAAATTAGAATAATATCTTCCATTAATTAAGTTTACATACAATAAATCATATTAATCTCCTTTAAATATGACACCATTTGAATCACTTTATAGGAGAAGGTGTAAGACACCAATCAATTGGGACATGTGGGAAGACATATTAGTCTTTGGACATGAGATGCTATTGAAAATAGAGGAGCAAGTTAGAATAATCAAGAAGAGATTGGTCAAGGCCAATGATAGAAAAACTAGATATGTTGATATAAATAAAATAGCTAGGAATTTTTTAATAGGTGATGAAGTATTTTTGTGGGTTAAGTCATAAAAGAGCTCAATTAAATTTGGGAAGTCAATAAAACTTTCATTGATATTGGGGGACCCTTAAAGGTTTTATAAGTACTCAACCCTATAGTGTATAGGATTGCATTGCTACCATCCCTATCTCTATTACATAATGTCTTCCATGTATCTTATTTTTAAAAAATATATAGTTGATCCTTCACATGTGTTGGATTGTAATGCTTTGTAGATTTTAGATCCTGGGGTGGTCATAGTAGAACTAATTAGATTAATTGACACTCGTAAACTTTATTTATGAAATAAAGTGTCACAATGCAAGGTCTTGTGTGACAAATAATCTAAGGATAGTGTTATTTGGGAGGACTATGATGAGTTCTACAAGATATTTCCATTTTTTTTGCTTTATTTGATGTTATATACTATGTTATTTATGTTAAAACTATGTTTCTTATTAAAATCCTTTATTTGAATAAGTGTCATCAAGACAATGACTAGATTTAGAGGGAAAGGATGTTACATCCTGATTCTCTCACTAAACTAATTTACCTAGTTATTTGTAGATTATTATGGTTGTTAAATTGATTTATTAATTTTTAACTCATATGTTATTATTAGACAGTTTTATATTACTTAGATTTCATAATTTCATTATTATGAGATGGCTAATTATGAACTTTTTACTTAATAATTATGTTACATTTGTTATTGTATCATGTTTTTATATGTATCATGATATGCTTGACTAACTACCTTCTTGTCATGAGTTGGATGTAGGAGAATTCATCGCTCAGATCATGTTGGAGGGAGAGCATCATTAGAGAGGCTAACATAGATGGATATGGTGCAAGATGATATATGAAATTGTTAAGACCCATGCACACACCACATTAGATTTAAATTTTATATATAGTGTGTGTTTGAATTTTTAGAGTTAGTACATTTTGAAAATTAATTGTATTTAGATATTATAATTTATATGTTTTAATTTTAGTACATATATATGGTATAAATCTTGTATGAGATTGCATTTTGTATAGTATATGTAGACTTAGTGTTTAAATTGTAGTATGATTATATAAGATTATTTTATTCATGCTTATATATGATTATGAGCATGTAAATATAATAGATGACATCTAATTACTATTTTATATAGACTATAAAATGTCTTATTCATGTTTCAAAATTTTAAGCTTGCTAATATTTATATTCGAGAATATCAAAATATGTCAATCTATTATAATAATAAAAGACATGTATAGCCTATATACACTAGTAAAGATGAAAATAATTATCTTGTCATAATAAAAATTAATAATTTTTTGATCTATCATAAAGGGATAATTACCTTTATTTTATAATTAAGGAGGTTTAAATATCCTAAAACACTATCCTATAATTTAAGCCTAATCTTTGATTGACATGCATAAACTACATAGATATTTAAAAAATGTTAGTTATCATTTTATATAATGATCAAAGTGGACTTGTTTAGTGAATAATTCAGTCTTGTAACAAAGATAAACATGCATGATTTTTAAAATAAAGGAAATCTTGAGTTAATTTGGAATTAGGGATTTCTTAAGGCTGGTTATTGGAAAATAATTGGTCATTGATCTTAAGTTGAAGTAGTAAAAACATGGATTTTTTAATGGACTATGGACTGAGGTAAAAAAGGGCATGTAAATATTATTTTAATAATAATATTATAATAAGAGGTGATCCATGGTAGGTCATAGGAGAGAGGTAGTGATAGAGTGAAGGAGAGGAAAGAAAGATCAGTAAGGGAAGGAAGAAATTCTAGTTTGAAATTAGTATCAAGTTAGAAGTGATTGTAAGGTTGGTCATGTTATTAATATTCTTTTGTTTATTTAATTTTGTGAATGATTTGATCCTAAGGGTTTATAAATATATTTTATTTTCATATTGATAATATAGGATCATCCCTATGGATGGCTTGGCCATCTACAAAACTAAGCTCATATCATATAAAACCTATGATTTACAAACCAGTTATATTTATAAAAGAGAGCCATAGGATATAAATGGTTATTTTGCTTATGACCTAGATATAAATCTAGGTAAATAGTTATGTAATATATAAACTTATTAATGAGCCTTTATAAACTCAATATATATGTCTACACAGAGGTAACACTCAATAATAATACCTATATATGTACTCAGCTGGGTAATGGACTGACTAAGTATATATATGTATATTTTTTATATATAGTATACTGAGGTAAAATTATATAAGTCTTATGAATATATTTATATATATGAGACAAAATTATAGAATATTTTTGGATGGATTGAAAAGGGATTATGTATATCGATTTTGTTAACACAAAAATATATAGACAATCAATTGAAAAAATAAATAGGTATTGTTTTAGCATAGAATTACACCCTTATGAGATGGTTATTTAGGCTCTCTAATTCCTAGATAAAAAATGGGATCAACCCTAGGTTGTGGGTATCTTGTTATGGGTTTAAACCTCTAGAGAAGGCTAGCTCCTCTTGGTAGATCACCTAAACTATTGATTCTTCTTGGAAAATGGATAGAAGGGTTGTAAAGTATGACTAAAAACATGAACAAGGTGATGCACTAAAATGAAATACACTCCAAATTTCATGAAACTAACACTAATGTAGATCAAAGATAACCCTCACTCTCACAATCTCTTAAACTGGTCATTTTGCATCAATATTTCTAAAACTAGGCCCACCAGACAAGAATACAACATAAAAGACTATCAAAATCACACTATACATTCATCAATCATAAAAAAAGCACAAGTTTAGACCTAAAAACACCTTAAAATACCTATAAAAAGGTAATAAAGAATGAAAATCACCAAGGAAGAATACTCCACTTAGTAATTATGCACAAGTTGACTAGAGCACTAGATGTAGGCAAAGAGATAGGCAAAATAAGTTGTCTTATTACTTCAAAAGGCTATTTTTACAAAATTTACAAGGTTTTGCCTTGTCACATGAGAGTATATCTTTACAATGGACAAGAAAAGGGATATATAGGAGAAAAGGGAAGGGAGAGGAGAATAAATATCTTATAAATCAATAAATTTAACTCAACCACCTTCCATGGAGTCTCAACAACATTCAAATTACTTAAGCACTGATCGTCACTTAGAAAATTAACCCTCCAAAGTCAAAAAGGTATTCAAGATTTCCCATTGGCCTAAAAAGGCAATTGAAGACAAAATTTACTTAAGGAAGATGACCTCATTCTCTATTAACATGAGTAAAGTATCAAAACATCTATAAACTTTCTTAAATGCTCCCTTTTACTCCTCAACTCCCCAAAACTCCTCCACTTGACTTCTACATTCCATTCCACTTGGATTCTAGAAGCTACTTGGTAATATGGTTAGTGATTTTGGTATTTGATGCTTGAAATGACCTTGAAGGTTAACTTTGAGTGTTTTCTATTTGGTCTCAACTCATATTTTCTCCCTCAACCTAAAAAATACACCATAGAACCTATAAATATCTTGGACTCCATTGATGGAAGTCTTCAAGCTCAAGCCACCTTCAACTAGTTATCCCAGGACCTACTCTTAAGGCCATTTATCACAATGAGAGCCACTTTTAGACCTATAAAAGTATTCCATACATCCATAACATTCCTATGAGGGATAAAACAAAGTTTTATGCCACCTTCAAGACCTACAACAATGGTGTAAATCTCTATTAAACCTATAACCATTCATAAATTATTAGAAAACTTGAGTTTTTGAACTTTCATCTCAAAAATTTACCCTATAAACCCATAATAATGGATAATAATTCCATATAATTGTGATTCATGTCCCATTAGGCTTCTTACATACATTTATACCATTTATTTCTTTGGAGACCTATAAAAATAAGCATTTTTAGGCCATTTTGGGCCTCTTAGGAACCCATGCATGCCATTTTATTATTAAAAATAGGTCAAACATGATATATAGATATCCCTCTACATTTTCTAGGCACTTTCTAAGTTATTCTAGGTCATCTCATGGTCTTATGAGTTCATAAACTCAAAACTAGTCAAAATAGGGTCTTTGGCAACTCAGACATGCCTACCTTCTTAACGATTGTTCATTATATATATATATATATATATATATATATATATATATATATACACATTATAGAAAATATTTTCATGGATATTTATTCCATACACTCCCTCAACTTCTTTAGAATCTTGGGTTCCCATGTAGAAAGTGTATAAATATATGTATGTAAAAAGTTTGCTTATGGGGTTCTACATGCATTTTGGACCTACTTATTTTCTTAATGATATTTCATAAACCTTATATCATAAACCAAAATCAATCCTTAATTTATTTAAGTTTCATAGGTTTCCTCAAAAAATACTAATATCATTTGGTCAAACTCCTTATATGATGAAAGATATGAACATTTAAATAGGCAACTTGAATTGGGTGTGTGGACTAAAAAGTTCAAATTAGCTCCTTGGAATATAAAATGACATTTTATTATCTTTAACTAATTTGAAAAAAAATTATGGATCCTATAAAAACTCAATAAAACATATGATACCTCAATAAACTTTAAAACAAGCAAACAATCTAAGACTATGCCTACATGCATGTTTGATCTTACTCCCTTAACTAGCCCTCAAGGGCATCCTTGTGTGAAACCATGAGTGTGGTCAATATTAGAATGTTTATTAATAATTATAAATACCTTAAAATTCCTTATAAATCTACCAAAAATTAAAAAAAGACTTATCTCATACATGTACTTTTCAAAAACCTTCTAAGCTCCAATGGTGACTATCAACAGACAAGCCCATAAATGTGACAAAATAAAGTATTATTCCACTATTTATTTGGCCTAACTTATATATATATATATATATATATATATATATATATATATATATATATATATATATATATTATAACCATTAATGAACATCATTTTTACCAATTTTCATAGTTATATCTTACCTATGGAGACCTGTAGATGATTTTTTCTCAAAATTAGCTAGTGGGTTGCCTGCGTGCATGACTGATTATGACTACAGGATGTATGTAACAAAATAGTGTGTGTTTAAAATATTATTTAGGTATTAAATATGTCATTAATATATTTATATTTTCATTTATATCATATTTATCAAAAATGAGAGGCTAAATCCACTTGTAGATGCTCTAAAATCACTAATTCCTCCAAGATTGTCAATAGTTATCTAAGTTTTCATGGAGATTGCCTCAGGTCAGAGAAAAAATGGGTGTATATCACTTGTTTATAATTCCAAATTTAAGTTATTTAGGGATATAATATGTCACAAAGACCTTTTTTATCAATTTTGGATGTTTGATCACCTCTCTAGCATCTTCAAACATTCAATTTCTCCAAATTAGCCCTCAGGCTAAGACTATGTGTGGATATTTCAAATATAACCTTGACTATAGATATTTATTGGAAATTTAATGTTCATACCCTAAAATTATTCATATCTTCATTATCTTCATGAATCCTTCATTTACTCAAAGAACCAACTCAGCATACACACAGTCAAAACCCTAAAATAAGAAACTCAAAAAATTTATCATCCTCAGACCATTAAAATTATTCATGGAATTTAAAATATGTCAACATGTTCCCTTTTTGACCTTATGAGGTAATATTGACATCAATATAACAATACATCCCATAACAAAACATTAAAGAACACTACATCAATCACTTTTCAAGTTTACTAGTTTCTTGTGATATGACATGAAATGATCACCTTCAGATCTTTGTGAACTCTCTCAAGGCACATACACCATATCATCCCACTCTTATATCATCTCTAGGTCTTGAATCCCATATACAATAACTTTACCTTGAATGGCATTGGTCTTATAGGCCAATCATCAACTCTCACGAGCCATTGTTTTGATTTTAGCTTCTTGGACACCACCTTGAGCTTGTTCTTCATTTTTAAGATCAATATAATCATTTAAAATTCATCTATAGTAGCATCATGACCTTAAAAATATAACCATTCTATTTTATAAATCATCCTAAGTGACCAACGGCACCATACAACTCTGCAAGTAACTCTTGTCTACCATTGTCAAATACCTTAAGGTACAATCAAATTTCATGATGATTTACTTGCACAAAAACACACTTCAAAATAAGATTCAATTCATGGATTGATCTATAGGAAACTAGTAACATGATCCAATGTTTATCTCATCAAATTCAATGATCTAATAAGGTTCTAATCCATTTTTACTCTCTTCAGGTCTACTACAACTTTTCCTAAACTACCATTAATGAATTTGAAATGCAATAAATGCACTTGTAAAGACTTTCAAGACTACATTCCACTTGGATGTTGTTCTTCATGATTTATATTCCAATTTTACTTTTTACACCATCTTGATTTGACCACTTTCGTTGCTTTTACAATCCATTCTTTGATCTTGGGTCCATTTGGCATACTTAGTTTTAATGCCATCAGCTATATTTTTGAATACAAATAACTATTTCCTAAAGTTAAAAAATGATGGTTTGGCATGTCATAGTCTACTACATAAAATCTAGAGTCTTATAACTTGAGATTGGGATCTCTTTAAGACAAAAAATGTGCAGGGTACTTTCTTCAAACTATGGACATCTCCATAAAATCCTTTAACCAAATTTGAATTCATAGGTACACATAATAAATGCACAAAATTCTTACTCTGGGAGGGTCTCCATGATGTTTAATTATGGTCTGGCTTCTCTAATCTATAATGGTGAATTTTTTTCTCTCCAAAGATCAATTGGAAATACCATAACCTCACTAAGGCACCTATGGATGCCTTAAAACATACTTCTTATCCTCAATGACCTGCACACATTCCATAAGTCTTCTAATCTATTAAACTAACCTCTTCAATTATGATTTCTTATAGCTTCTTTATTGATGCTTTGGATAGTTTGAACCTTGTGATAATGACAACACCCTATATCCTCATCAATCATAGTATTGATGTAAACCTTCTAACTAGGTGGTTATAGGTGTCTTTCTAGTTGCTCCTTTTTTATAGATTTAAAACCAATCCCATATTGGTTTTCCATATAGTAGCCTATTTGAATTATAAATATCAACCATGATATAATATCATTATCGTTTGATAATCCATGAAGCATGCACAAAACACAAGACCATTTGAACTCACCTCTCTCACTAAGCATAATTGCAATCCCATGACTGTAGGTGGAGATTTGTATAGTTTTTATGGATTGAGATAAAGTAAAACATGGTAAATGAAGTTTATGTGATGTAGAGTAACCTCTTCCAAAGTCTCAACCTTGCAAAGTATACGTACTATCTCTACCTTAAATTCTACCTTGTAGCCCTTTTTTGAGGTTTTAATAATTATACAGATAAAATATAATGATTTATCATAATATGAGACTCAATTTCACCACCCTCTATTGAGTTTCATCAGTCCACAAGTTTTCTTGGCTCAAAATATCCTCTAAACCACTTTTAAAGCCTTAGGCCTCTTCCGATTAGGTCTCTTTAAGGGCTAATGACACACAGTCCACTTTATATGTACCCTACCTATCTATACAAGGTTTAAACCTCTTAAATCTATTAGAAAACCTTGAAAACTTATCAATTACAAAGTTTGGACCTTCTTGGTTGGATATAACCCCTTAAAATGGCTTTTCAGATTTAAAACCCTAACTTAGGGTTTCCTAGTTGGGTGCAGACCCAAGAGGGACAATAAATGATCAAGAGTTCTTGAAGGAATTTTTATGCACTATTAAAGTTTATTAACCTTTGCTCAAACTTTTCACACCCTATCCAACCATCAGATGATTTGAATAGTTTTTTGCTACAATAGGTATACTATTGAATTGAATCAACTGAGCATGAAATGTGACTATTGAATTAGATACTATTTTGATTGTATAAATTTAACAATAGAGCATAATTAAACAAAGTATTTCTTATTATGAATCTATATACACATATGTATATATGCCCTATATAATTGGAAATACAAGATACAATATAAACATATGTCATATTTGGACTACATATACTCTAATTATAGATAGTGTATATATACATTTTTATAAAAATTGAGTTTATTAAACATGTAATGAAATTATGAGTTTATAAATATGGATATAATACTTAAACACTTTATGCATATGCATAACCATATAATACACATTTAGTATATGAATTGGTGAAAAAATGTGGTTGTGTATTTATTAAATAATCAAGCATAGAATATATATGTTTACATAAAACATATACTCATTTTCCATGGCAAATAATTTTGGTTAAAGTTTATGTATATATGTATGTTACTATAAAAGGAAAGATATTTGTTTAGGTTTCATTTAGAAATCTATAAATTCATTTATATAGAGAATGATTGTGTTGATTTTATATACGTATATGGAAAATGGGTCATATTGATAGAGAATTGATAAATTAATTGATGTTTTATACTATGTATTCTTTAGTACATATATATCATAAGGATTTTATCAAGAGAATAATAGGGTAACATTGGGATGATTTTCATTAAAATTAAATAATATCCCTTATGTTTAAAACTTTAAATCAAATTAGGACTTAGGAAATATGGAGACCCTAAAAAGGATATATATTGAAATATATGTTATATACCTATATGTGAACTTAGGTCCACATACACGTATATAGTGGTTATGAATAGGTAGTGTGTCTATATTTATAGTATGTGACTAAGAATATAAGTCATTAAATCTTGAAGGATTGGGAACTATAACTATACACAGGTAGCCTAAAATCACAAATAAATGAATAAGTGTTTGTGATGAGTTTAGTAAATAATTATATAAACTATAATTGTTGATTTATATTGAGCAATATGAACTATATATTATGAAAATCCTGAATTTGTACATTATCATTTACTTAAGGAAAGTAGATTCTTTGGAATGACTTTCATTCTACCCATTTGGTAAATAAACTTGCTTGTCATGGATATTGTTTATGTGATGAATAATATAAATGAGGTTCATTCATATGTTTTAAGAATTAAATGCATGTATAGTAATTATTTTAGTAATTATCATGTGTTTATAATTACTAGTAGAAATAATTACATGAACCTATTGGTTATAATAATTTTAACAAAATCTCACATTCTTGGTACTAACTATGCAATGAGACAGACTTCACTAGCTTACTTAGCACCACCAATGCCAGATGAAAGTAATCCGATCAAGTGGTGTGTATGAACTTGACTAATCCTAGGGATCAATAGCTATTAGAAAATTTTGGCCAAAGTAATGTTAAATAGAAATTTTCATTTCATATGTATGATCTATGTGTTTGTGTGGTATCATGTTAGAACATATTTTATTTGTAGTCCACATCATGTAGTATAAATCATACATCAGATGGGTACTAGCATGTCTCTTTAGATTCCCACATCATCATTATCTGCCCATCCATGAAGGGAGGGTCAGCCCATATGTGGGGGACTATGTATGGGATCAATGGTATGTGTTTGATATGGAAAAGCACTCAGATGATTCTCTCCCTCCCCACTACAGTACTTACTTGGAGACTACACTTGAGATTATTAGAGATACATGAGTCTGAGTGACTTGCAATCCATGGAGCATTGTACCTATTATAGTATACATGTTCAAGAAAAATGCTTGTTAGAAAGTAATTGATTTATTATTGTACATTGACAATAATGGCTATATTATTTTACTAGTTGTGGTTGGATTTTTAATATAATTACTTTCCTTGTGTAGTTATGTTAAATAAAATTCTAGTGATTGGTAACTATTATTGTTATATACATATTTATGCTTAATATTCTTAGCTAGTATGTTGAATATCACTAATTATATTCTCATAGTGTAATCTAATGAAAGAATAAGTGTTGACTAAATAGTTTAAAAAAAAATTTACTACATTATTTTAGTAAATCCCAATTGGGATGCTACAAGTCCAACCCATCTAACCTAGTCTAGGACCTAACTATATTTATCAAAAAATTGGGTTGACTAGGGTGATTGTGTTGACTAAAACTTTGGAAAGGTTTAGGGTTAGATATGACTATATAAACACATCATTTTCACCATTTTGATTAGAGAGAGATAAATATAATCATTATTTTTTCATCTTCTTACCCACCATTCTACTTGAGTAGCCATTGCTTAAGATTTCATACTTCCCTTGCAGAGAAGTATATTGTCTTATGGGAAAAGTCTTTTGGATGCATAGGAGAAGTCATGTAGCCTAGATCTAAACTATTTTTGATATCTTTATGAACCACAAAAACCTCTTGAAAACCACCATTGGCTAAGGGAGATATTGAGGATCAATGAGTTCATCTTCAAGGTAAGTATCCCTAAACTTTGCTCTTCTTTATTAGTAGATATATTTGCATGTGTTAACTTATGAATGTGTTTCTCTCTCCATGCATTAGGATTGCCTCTATATTGAATTAAGTAGAGTTATTATTTGAATGTTTACTTTTATGTTTAATATCCCTATTTTGTGCCATAAGATTTAGTGAACACTAGATTATATTTACTTTACTTTGTCATTTACTTTGTTAGGAACCATAAGACCTAGCTAGGGTTATTGTGTGGTATTGATTGACTAAAGGCTCTATAACCCTCTCTAGTGATATTGTGTAGTAAGATACCCCTTAGTTAAGTCTATAATATCCATATTAGTAATGACCCCAATTATCTAAATGTACTAACAAAAGGAAGGGATAGTGTGATTTATCTTCTCCTAAATAGGATTGATTTATAAACTGACTTCACTTTCCCTTGTCATATATTCTGGTGAACCTGATGTGAAATAAACCTTGTAGGTTTTCTTCCATGCCTTAATTTATTATCATTTATTATTTATTTAATGTTTACATCATTAGATCAAATCTATTGACTCAATATAACTTTTTATGCATAGGTTTAACATAGTTGATTCGATTGACTCTAGTTTTCTTTGTGTAGGTCATCTTCAACCATAGATAACTAGATTGGTCTACTTTACTCAATTCACTTCTTTACATACAAGTTTTTAGACTCAATCGACCCAATCAACTATGTTAGTAGGTTAAAAATCTTCATCTAGATGGCATAGTACAAAAATAGCAAATTCATCATCTTTAAAATTATTAGGTTCATTCTCACCATCTTAATCATTTTTTTATTCATTACACTCTTATTTTTCATAGTTTTTAGTCTATAAAAAAAATACCCTATAGTGAAATAGGTCAACTAGACCAACATAGTTATGTAGCTTGCTTTCTTACTCAAGAGACTCAGTCAACTTATTCAATTGTGTTTCTTTGCCTCTTGATTTAATAGATATAATCTACCCGGTTGATTATGCTATGTAATATTTTCATAATTGGTTATTTTAACTAACCTTATACTCTTCCAAAAAAGAATTAACTCATATTTCTAGTAATTAACTCATCTTTCATTCTATTGTTTTCTTTCTTAGAGTAGCACACATGGACTAAATAATAAGTTTAATTTATCAATATAGTCACATTATTTTTCTTTTATTCACACACTTCCAAACCAAATAATATCAAAAAGCATTAAAAAAAATCTACCCAAGGTCTACCTACTTGGATTTCATCACCAAGGGGGAACTAACTAAATTTTATGGCCGAGTATAAATATGTGGTTGATGGTATTTATTAGAAAATCAACCAACACCCTTATCAATATGGTATTATGAAGTGAGGGGCCAGGCCCCAATATCAAGTGAGTACCATCACCAATATATATCCCTTTCAACCTTAACTACTTGAAACCATCCTTAGATTGCCTTTCTAGTTATTTTTTATAACCAAATACCTATCACATTTATTTCTAAAGTTATAATTTAAAACATTAAAGAATGAATGCATATATTAAATTTTATATTTCTATTACTTTCTCTTTGATAATTATATGTCATATTGTAAAACATGTATTGGCCAATGTCGATACAAGGTTTGTGTTATGTGCCATAACTGGATCGACTAGATGGACCCAATTTCCTATATGTTTATTTCAAGTATTTTATAAATTAACACTAGATCATCTAGAATAATAACTATCAAAACCTATCTTTAACTTTAGATCACAGTTGATTTTCTTGATTATGCCCCCTATAGTCTATGTTCTTGCACAAAACATAATCACTTTATTCAACCCAATCTTTTATAGACTACTTGTTTTGTTTTCCTTTAACACATAGTCAATATATCTAATTATGCATCTCTCAAACTCTCTTAGTTCCACCATCTCCAAAACATATTCAACTAGTTTAACTATGTCTTTTGTAGCATGTCCTACCTACTATCTTACAAGATAGTGTCGACTAGTTTGACCCAGTGTCTTACCAATTGATCCTCACTTCCAAACAATATTTTAGCTTCCCTTCATCATGAATTTATTATTATATTATAATATATAATTTAATCAAACAAACATGATGAGTTTCACCAATACCAATATGTTTCCTAAGACACATCTTGTGGCACATACTATAAATCAAAGCAATGTCTATGTTTCTACCCGCACTACTAACTATGGGACTCCTCCCCATTGTTATTTGGCACTTAACCCCTTGTTTTTATTAGAATATTTGTGGGACCTTGAATACACAACTAAAATTATCTTTTTCATCAATGAAAACCCTCAACATAGAGGAAATGATCATACAAACATCTATAACCTCATGATTTGACCTAATATAATAGAACCCCATTCACCTTCCCCTAGATTTTACCATGGATTTGGGGCTAGCCCTTTATTTTCATTCCAGCCTTTTCCCTCTATTATGTCTCCATCCTAAACTATGACATCATCCTCTATGTCTTCTTATACCTCCATCCCAAGTATTTCTATAAACATGGTAGGTTTAACTTCTAGTGGAGATCTTTAAAATACCCACATCCATACCCATGTTACTTGTGCATCTCATGCTAATATTGCATCTCATGCTACTAGTGCATCCCATGCTACTAATTCATCTCAGGATACTAGTGCATCCCATGCTACCAATGATTCTTTAACCACTAATGCCTCTCATGCTACTAATGTAATGCATGCTACTAAATCATCCCACACTCATAGTGCATCTTAATATCTTAATACCTCACATAATACTAATGCATCACATGTTGCCTTCACTAGCCAATATTTTACTTAAACTAATCAAATTCTATTACAAATTCCTGACCAAATACATAAATTTAAAACTAATAATGTAAATCATATGATACAAATCTAAAATCACTTCATACATCTCCAAAACCAACCTCACAATTTTTCATGGGGAGCAAAAACTCCTAATACTCCCCCATCCCCCTAGGGATTTACATGGTAACCTCATACCATAACCCACACTTATCAATAAAACTATCAAACATTTACAAAATGAACCTATAGTACTTCAAATCACTAACATTGACATAGGAGGTATCACTCCCACTATTACTTATAACAGATCTATAGATCTTACCTTGCATTTTAAAAAAATTGGCAACATTTACAAAGATTAGGTTAAGCTTAATACTTTTGTTGCCACTAAATTTTTAGCTAATTTTTTTTCAAGATATGATTTAGATTGGTATAATTAATTGAAATCCCACTCTATTTCTAGCCTAGAAGATTTGGTCAACTCACTAGTCCAACAATTCTAAACTAGTGATCTTCCAAAAAATAACTTAACTCATTTTATAAATTGTAAACAACTCAAAACTGAAACAACACAAGTTTTCATCAAATGATGGAAAAAAATTTCTAACAAATCTGAGCATAATATGGCAGATGACAACTTATTCCACTTATTTACTAATTCTCTCCACACTAAATTATAATATCACATTCAAACCCTCTCTGAAAAACCATTTGAAGAAGATCTTGACCAAGCCAAATGACAATATTTCCTCATGCATCAATTTGAACCATCTCAACCTATAATGGGAACTTGCATGTTTATCAAAAAGAAAAAAACATCATGCAACTAGTGATTGTGTTAGTGACAATTATGACACCATAAAACCATCCAATGTATTTCTAAAAACAACAACATGGAGTATGTTCCTCCCCCTAACAATAATTCTAATCACATTCCCATATTTGGTTAAAATAATCATACTAATGTGCATAAACCATTGTCCCTAGAAGAAATTTAAAAACATTTTCTAAGACCTCTACCACAAGATCTTGACCCCACTCATTCTATGAAATCATGGTATGATCCAAATAATTTTTGTTGGTTTCATTCAATTCAGGACCATTCTCATGAGACTTATAAACAATTAATAAATCTTGCTATGTATTTTATCCTTGGTCTTAAATTTGACCATAAATCCCTTATATGAAAGTGTCAACAAGCTTATGACATAACAATTAAAGCTCATGAGACTCAAAATAAAAATCAATATTTAAGCCAAGATAATGCTCATTTATCTATCTATGAAGATCACCTTCCTAACCACTAATACAACATTGAAAGTCTTATAGACCTTAACCCTAATGATTAGAATGTGGTTAGTATGACTAATATGAGAAGAGTATTTTTTTAATATTGATTCAAACACAACAAGTACACATCACACCTCTTCAACATTTCACATTATTCAAGACACTTCCCCATTCTATATTTTATAATTGGGGAATGATGAACAAATACCCATACAATCATCACCTCCAATAACATAAGTTTACCATATCTCTCATATCATTAATATAAATTCTATTCATCCAAATTATATACCTCAATAAAACATACCTCAAATGTCCAATAATATTTTTTCTACTCAACCACAATAAATACCTCAACAAACCATCACAACACCTAAAGTCATTCAACCCAATTTTAACTAACCTCAACCAACCATACCTTATCAACTTCAATTTTGTTGCACATCCAATCCCCCATCCCAAGAGCTCTTACAATAATATGCACCTTGGTCTAAAAATCCTGTCATGGGTTATGTTGAATGGGATCCTATTGTGTAACTTTCCCATCTCCCATCTTAAATTCCCTTCTTAAATCTAATGAGAACTTATCCCTACCATCATAATCACCTAATGAAATTATTGTTCAAAATGAACATACCTTGTCCTCCTCTTGTAGGGTAGAGGATACCTTATCTAGATTTGAAGATAACATAATTCAACAATTTGAAGAGATGTCCATTTATGTTGACAAAATAATGGGCACTTCCCTCTCACTTAAGTTCCTTATCTCTTATATGATTCTCGATGAGATATTACTTAATATGGATGATCCTCCTTTATCTATTAGCATTAAAATAGGTGATATATAAGTTAAGCATGTTTTAATTTATGAAGGTTTAGGAACTTGTGTTGCATCCCTTGACTCTGTTAAAAAACTTGGATACTCTGAATGTAACCTTAAATCTACACATATAACATGCCAAGGCTATGATAGAAGACAAATGCATCACCTAGGTTATGTATTGCTTCTCATTACCATTCTTCCCATTACCATCCATGTGAAAGTCATGATATTTAAATTTTTACTTTCTTAAAATATATTACTCGATTAACAATGAACTCATCATATGAGAGCAGTTGATTCATTTGCATGCCAATGTGTCAAATTTCATCATAATGGTATTATATATAAGATTTACCAAAACAAAAATCCTTAGAATTTTAAATAATTCCAAGAATGTGGTATCCTTAAAATACCCACCCTTTAACCCTTACCTAGTGTTCTATATTGATAAACCCAACATTTCAACTATCCTATTAACTCCAGTAGAGGTTATAATGGTCATCCATAATTAATTGGGAATATTCCACCTAACCTCTTAGACTCTAATGATGATGAGATAAATTAGATAATCTTAAAAATAAAAACTTTTGATATATCCCCTCACATCATTACACAACTTCCTCATTCTCTTCAACCTTGATCTCATTAGAAAATTCCTAATGGCATACCTATTACTTTAACCAAAGCTAGGCATTCCATTCACCATGTTTCCTCAATTGACAAAATAGTTCATAAATGTATGAAAAACTTACATACACCAAATTATGATGATGTTTATGCTTTAGATAACCCATTTTTAGTTGGATTCATCCAATCTAAAAAAATTAAATTTATTAGATATTGGTCTTCTTTATTTCAATCTTTTTGTTCCTCTTCTATCATTCCTTCTCTTATAGTACCTAATTTTAAGTTTTTCACTACTATTCACAGGTTAGAGATGGAGAACTCACATATTACACCTCCAGACATAATATATCCTTTAAAGAGTATGCTCATGGATCATGCCATGATATGACCCTATCATTTTGATAGATATTATGACCTTTTCTGTATGCTTCATCCACATATGTTAGCCATGTTGATTAGACCTGATACATAGTTAACCTTACCTAAAAATGAGCCTAGTCTATTTTTAAATCTAGCTACTCCTTTCCTTGGTGATGTTCTTATTCCATTACCTTTTCTTGATCCCTTACCCACACAATGAGTAGATCAGCCTTATTACAATATTCATAGATTTGTTGGTCATTAGACCAATGATTTTCATCTATATTACCAGATTCCTCTTCTACCCATTCAAATAGTAGACCTTCATAATATACTAATATATGTATTTGTTTCTTCCATGGAATAAATAACCATTCTCATACTCACTACCTAAAACTTAGGTAGTACACCAATACTTTGCAACTAGTCATTGCCCAACCCAAAGACAAGACTATCCCACCTCCCATGCTACTTCCATAATACATCCCTAAATATGGATAGGTTTATTATATTTGGAATCAATGTTATACCCATAATACTAATATATTCTAAGTTATTTATTACCATCTCTAAGATTTCCCATAGTCTATACCAACACTAGTTATTCCTCCTCCTACAGGTCACCTATGCATGAAGGCTCCTCCTTATCTACTAGTTATACATCCTCCTAGTTCCACATATACCATTCACATTGAGATATCTATTCCTCAAATCAATTATCCCACACAATAGATACCACATGATAATTAATCTTCTTCTTATACACTTACCTTTATAGTAGAGATGATACAAAAGGAAGTCTTTTCACAAATTTTCATGAAGATTGATGAGACACTGACTAGTGTCATAATTTAGTTACATAGGGATGTGTCAGATGTTATGGATAAAATTTGTGCTATATATATCATTATTTTTTAACACATCATGGTGTTCTCTCACATTATTATATGATATTTTTTGGATTGGATTTGTGATTCTTTATATATCTTCTATTTTTGACTATTTGTCAAACATGATTTCACTTATCTCTTTTGCATGAACCATTGTATTATGATTTATGTTTTACATGGTTTCATTATTTTTCAATTTTTATTATGTCTTATTTTCATTATTTTCATGAATGTAAACTTATGCTTATGGTTTCACTTCTTTCACATGGAGTCCTTTATTTATTTTTATTTTTTAATTATTTATTTTTTTGTAATTGTTTGCTATATTTCACACTCAAATAGAGATAATTATTATTGTGACTTGGTTATAAAACCCTTATTTACTTAGTATTTTATTTCTATCATATTATTATTTATCAAATAAGACTTCTCATTATACTACTTCTATACACCGATCTATGTGATATCTATTTTCCCATTTCACAGACTAAGCATACATGTGGTTGAAACTTGAGATTATATAATGGTTCATAGGAAAGCCTAAGTTGTTTATTCAATCATATCTATGGTTACTTAGTCTCCTTTAACCAAAGTCAAAATATTATTTGTGTGTATCACTTTTAGCACTCATGTTTTTTATTACAAATTCATATAGAGGATGAATCACAAAATCCATAAAAAAAATAAAATCTAAATCATTTAAACAAAAGGAAATGATTCAAAAGGCAACATATAATTCAAAATTATAATCACACCAAAGGACATGATTTAATAGCACATCTTTTTTTTCTAATTGAAGCTAAAAATCCATAGTTGGCCTCATCATAGATCCGAAGTCTATTGGAGTGTGGTAGGCCAATAGATTGGGATAAAAGAACGAAAAAAAACCTCTATAGTGCTACCTACTTTCTCACACAAGTAATCAATATTCATAGTAGACCAATAGCTCTATAAGAGGTCATGAGGAATAGGTAACATGTTGTGGGAAGGTAGGTCCATTTTACTTTCCTTCTTCATATAACCTTCATGAGTTGATCTTAGTATTACACCTATTTGCCGATATAGATTTGTGCTTATTATGAACATGTATCCTTTGTATTTGTATGGTCACCAACCTCTTAGAATATTTTCTTATTATCAATTATGCCTCATGTTTACTAATGTTTTCTCATAAATGCCTATTTCACATTTTTTACATTATTTCACTAAAATATTATTAATATATCCCATTGATGAATATTTTTTTGTTAACTAATCATACCCCTAGGGTTTCCATTTTTGAGTTGCATTGTAAGACCTTAGATAGGATCAAATATTCCTCACAAAACATTTCTTTATATTTCCCCTTATTACCATCCACCTCATTGGTGTTCACCTTGTGGGTTGCAGTGTAAGACCTTAAATAGGACCAGACATTCCTCACCAATTACCACATTAAATATCTTTAAATTTTTCTAATATTTTCATCCACCTCATTGGTGTTCCCTTTGTGAGTTGTAGTGGAAGACCTTAGAAAGGACCAGGCTCTCACAAAATATTTTAATAAAATTTTTAATAATATAACCAAGTCATAATAAAATTACATGCTTAAAATTTGAAAAAAATTGTGTTACATTATGATTTACATGTCATTTACATACTTCCCATCTTGATTTATTATGTTTTATTCTTAATTCATAGACACTTTACTTTTATCTTCTTATTTTCTTATTGTGTGTATGTTTACAAACATTTTATTTAATTTATCATACTTCTCATCTTGATCTAATATGATTAATTTGATTTATACTTAAATTTTGTTTTTCTTTTCATACTTCCCATCTTTATTTAGTATGATTGACTAACTTTATTGTTTGTTTGTCTTCTTGCCATTTGTTATAACAAATTTTCCACTTTATTACAAATTTATCATACTTCCCAACTTGACATAGTATGACTTATATTTGTTTTAATTTGGTGTAATGTTTACTTTTAAATGGTTTTAAAACATGTTATTACCTTTTACTTTACCATTTTGGTTTTATTATATTTATTCATCTTTTATTTTTACACATTTTCCATCATGATATAGTGTGTATTACATATTATGATTATTTATATTTTTAAAATTCATTTAATTTTATTTTTAACCATGCATATGTGTCACATAATGCTATAAAAGAAAACTTACATCACATATTTCCCATAGTATAAACAACATAAGTAAAATATATGTGCTAAAAAGGAAATACAACCATACATCCATCCATAACAACAAGTTTAACTCATAGACCAAGAAATGTCCATATCAATATGTGTGTGTGTGTGTGTGTGTGTGTGTGTGTGTGTGTGTGTGTGTGTGTGTGTGTGTGTGTGTGTGTCTACACACACACACACACACACACACACACACACACACACACACACACACACACACACACACACACACATATATATATATATTATATACATATATATATATATACATATATACATATATATATATATATATGTATATATATATATATATGTATATACATATACATATATATATATATATATATATGTATACACACACATATATATATATATATGTGTGTGTGTGTGTGTGTGTATGTATATATGTATATATATATATATATATAACATGAGTTTGATATAATATAATACAAAATACAATAA
Organism: Torreya grandis; assembly: GCA_037957365.1. Classification (NCBI taxonomy): domain Eukaryota; kingdom Viridiplantae; phylum Streptophyta; class Pinopsida; order Cupressales; family Taxaceae; genus Torreya; species Torreya grandis. The sequence continues at coordinate 2,366,996 of JARHVA010002702.1, read as the reverse complement.
CTCTAGCTCTAGGGTTATGGTCCATCATGTCTATCATATGACCGAGCCATCCTACTCATATATTCCTAGGACTGACCCCTCTAAAATTTATATATGTATATGTATATATGTATATATATATATATATATATATAACATGAGTTTGATATAATATAATACAAAATACAATAGCTCTAGCTCTAGGGTTGTGATCCATCATGTCTATCATATGATTGAGCCATCCTACTCATATATTCCTAGGACTGACCCCTCTAGATGGTACACAATATTGAGGAAGTTTGAGATCTCAATTTATCAACTTATCCCTATATATTGGATGCCTAGTCCTGTAAACATCCAATATCTATAGTAGTCACCATATGGGTGACTCGATCCTATGCCAATGCCTTCCAAGCTTAGGCCTCTCCCTCTCCTAATACTACAAGTGGTTATAAGTCATCTACTCATGTCTATAACTATCGAGCATCCTCTCCAACCAATCTAAACTAGCTAGCATAAGTTGGGGTAGATGGTACCACAATATCTACCAAGGCAGATGGATCATAATGTGATAACACCCCATCTAATCTCCTCCATAATAGTCCATAAAAAATAAAAAATAAATATACATAACCTCTCATACATACATACATACATACATACATTCATGCATGCATGCATGCGCGCGCGCGCGCACATACACACACATCAAACCATCTATCTACACATAAATGACAATGTAACTAGTAATCTATGTTAAAATTATTACATATTATTACCTTTTACTTTACCATTTTGGTTTATTATATTTATTCATCTTTTATTTTTACACATTTTCCATCATGATATAGTGTGTATTGCATATTATAATTATTTATACTTTTACAAATCATTTAATCTTATTTTTAACCATGCATATGTGTCACATAATGCTAGAAAAGAAAACTTACATCATATATTTCCCATAATATATACAACAGAAGTAAAATATATGTGCTAAAAAGGAAATGCAACCATACATCCATCCATAAAAACAAGTATAACTCATAGACCAAGAAATGTCCATATCAATATGTGTGTGTGTGTGTGTATATATATATACATAACATGAGTTTGATACAATATAATAAAAAATACAATAGCTCTAGCTCTAGGGTTATGGTCCATCATGTCTATCTTATGACTAAGCCATCCTACTTATATATTCCTAGGACTGACCCCTCTAAATGGTACACTATAATGAGGAAGTTTGAGATCTCAAGTGATCAACTTATCCCTATATATTGGAAATTTGGTCTTGTAAACATCCAATATCTATAGTAGTCACCATATGGGTGACTCGATCCTATGCCAATGCCTTCCAAGCTTAGGCCTCTCCCTCTCCTAATCCTATAAGTGGTTGTAAGTCATCTCCTCATGTCTATAATTGTCGAGCATCCTCTCCAACCAATCTATACTAGCTAGCATAAGTTGGGGTAGATGGTAAAAGAAAACTTACATCACATATTTCCCATAGTATATACAACAGAAGTAAAATATATGTGCTAAAAATGAAATACAACCATACATCCATCCATAACAACAAGTATAACTCATAGACCAATAAATGTCCATATCAATATATATATATATATATATAACATGAGTTTGATACAATATAATACAAAATACAATATCTCTAGCTTTAGGGTTGTGGTCCATCATGTCTATCATATGATCGAGCCATCCTACTCATATATTCCTAGGACTGACCCCTCTAAATGGTACACTCTAATGAGGAAGTTTGAGGTCTCAAGTGATCAACTTATCTCTATATATTAGACACCTAGTCTTGTAAACATTTAATATCTATAGTATTCACCATATGGATGACTCGATCCTATGCCAATGCCTTCCAAGCTTAGGCCTCTCCCTCTGATAATCCTACAAGTGGTTGTAAGTCATCTGCTCAAGTCTATAACTATCGAGCATCCTCTCCAACCAATCTAAACTAGCTAGCATAAGTTGGGGTAGATGGTACCACAATATATACCAAGGCAGATGGTTCATAATGTGATAACACCCCATCTAATCTCCTCCATAATAGTCCATAAAAAATAAAAACCAAATATACATAACCTCTCATACATACATACATATATACAGATATATATATACACACACACACACATATATATACATATATATATACATATATATATATATACATACATATATATATACATACACACACACACACACACACACACACACACACACACACACACACACACACACACACACACACACACACACACACACACACACACACACACACATATATATATATATGTATATGTATCAAACCATCTACCTACACATAAATGACAATGTAACTAGTAATCTATGTTAAACTTTTTAAAAATTAATGAATTTATTATTAGTGTTGATGTCACCTACCATAGTCTCCCCATTAACTCGACCACTGATCACCTACTTTGTTAGCTATCTCCATGTAAGTGTAAACCCTATAGTTACTACCCATGCATATCATGGTCCCTATTGTAGCATTGATTTTTACCCTTAGATAGGGTTCTTTAGGATCTCTCCAATTAAGCTAAACTATGAGAATAACCCCAGGCTATGGGTCACCTATGGTGGGGTTGAACCTTTAGAGAAGTATGGATTCCTCTTAATGGATCGCCTATACAAATGATATTGTTAAGAAAAGGGGCCCCAATAAATATAACAAGGTGATGCACTATATAAAAATGAGAACTCACATAAGCATTACGTAAACACTGAAGAAGCATAAGACAATGCTAGCTCACATAATCTCATAAAACTAGCTAGTTATATAAGTGTTTCATAAGCTAGGTTCAGGAAGTGATGAATAAAGGCAAATAGGATTTCTAAGACTCACTGAGAGTTGGCGTCAATGAAAAAAATAACACTAACTTATACCTAAAATTAACTTGAAGACACCTATAAATGAGTGAGAAAGAAGTAAAATAGGCATGGAAGATTCTCCTTCATAATACCATCATGCACAAGATCTTCTACACACAACTCAGAGTAGAGAGATAGGTAAAGAAAGTCTTTATTTCTTTAAGAGGTCTTTTATAAAAATTTTGATAGGGTCTAGCCTTATAAAATGAGATTATCTTCTCTTCCACAATTGAGAGAGAATTTATTATCAAAAGTCAAAGAGAGATTACAAATGGAAAAGAATAAGAGATATAGGAGAAATGGAAGAGAGAGGGAGAGCACACCATCCTAGATCATTAATTGAGATACCATCATTCTTGATTTTTGAACCATATTTGATCTAATTAGGACCAAAAGGTTTTGAGAAGAAATAAATGTTGCACTATACTCTCTAATCCTTGAATCCTTTTGCTTTGATCTTCTATGTCATCTCCATTTGTTTTAATTATGAGGATAAAGTGCTTAATCCATGGACTTGATAGAGCCATGCCTAAGTCTACTTTTAGTAGCTATAAGTACCTATTTATCAAAGCTATAGCTTTATCAAAGGACAAGACACTCCTACACATTTTCCCCTACTCCAAACTTGATCATAGTTCTATTTTAGATTGAAAACCAATCCATTAATTGGTTTTCTTATAGTTAATATCCATGAAGAGCTCATGACTGCATAACATCATTATTGAACTATATTAGGTCTAAACATACCTATTTTTCATTTAAACTTGTGGAAGCTAAGGACTTATGTATGTGACATTAAAACACAATAAAACTGAGTGTACATGCTATTGAATCCTCTAATAGAGGTCTCAACTGAGTGTTACTAGCATCTTTTGAAATAGTCACCTTAGTTTGAATTTAGGTCACATTTTCTCTCCATTAAAGTCCCTAGCTTTCAAAATTTATTTTTTAACCACCGATCTTGATCCTAGCCTTCTCAATTTTTACCATTTTTTAGCTCCTTATTCATTCCATGGATACGTTCACTCTTTAGCCTCTCACTCATCATCGATATTCCTTTTTAATACTAGATCATGCACCATTGATTTACCTGGTAGCTACTATAGTTGTGACACATGTCAGCTATGCATTTTTCATCATGATTCATTGACTTTTTGACCTTATATGTACCATCAATCTTCTTTGGTATGATGGATCATGCACCATTGATTTATTTGGACCCACTAGCTTTGTCAGTCATCATGCACCATTATATCTCCATTCAAGTACTTAATATATTAGCAATTGTCATCAATGCATTCAATCTTGGGTTACTAACCTTTTAAATTGATTCTCACCATTGATTTATGAATGCATGAATGAATGGAATATTTGCTGACTTCTTGACCTTATGTGTATCATTGATTTACTTTGGTATGATAGATCATGAACATCAATCTACTTGGACCAACTAGATTTATCAATCATCATACACCATTATAGCTCCATTCAGGTATCTAAGATCTTGAAACTTATCATTGATGCATTTAATCTTGGGTCCACTGACCTTTTGACTTGATACTTACTGCTCATCTATGAATGCATAATTGAACATGCGTCATTGGATCCTTGAGACCCACCGACTCATTAGATTGTCTATTCACCATTGGATCTCATCTAAGATTCTATGATTTAGATACTTGTTATCCCCATGTTTATCCTTAGAGCAATTGAATTTAAATGATTATTTTTCATAGCTTAAATTTGATGTCTATGTGCACATCCCACTTTGCAATTTCAACTTTGGAAGATTACATCTTTAGATAGTAAGGTCATCAAGATAAGAAATTTGTAGAGCATGATTTAGGCATGAATATTTTCATTTCCATGTGATCTTTTGGCCCGAGAGGATATCTAAGTAAACTTATGAAATGCACAATTAACCTAACCCATTCATTTCTATGTGATGTGCCATGATGGTTTGGTTTTTATAGGATTTTTCAAGAAACTGTTCTCTTTAGAAGGCTCCAATAAACTTCTAAGACTTTGTGCAACCTGATTCATGCCCTTGAATGCTTGAAACACCATGAGAGCCTGATAATATTTTCACTTTGCAATCCTAGACCTCTTTCCAAGCCTTTTATCCACTCATTCCATCCAGAACTCTACTCATCTATTCAAACCATTTCTAGGCAAAAGATTATTATGTGGACCAAATTTGGACAACATTTTTGGTGCCATCCTAGGGTTACATGCCTACTATTCAAGAGACTAGTAGCCTTGAATTGATCTATTAGGTACGTGGAGTCATAGTATTTTCTCATAACTATCATGAAACTAATTCAAGGCTAGACCCTTTCCAGAAAACCTCCTCTTGAACCAACAAGGACCAACAAATAAATAAAATAACATTAAATGTACCCAAGGTACTTATTGAAAGGGAAACACACAACTAAAAGAAATGTGCTCAAATCACTTAGAGGAAAGCATAGAAAACTACTCTAATAAATCACAATATCATACACCAATTATAAAGTCTTTTAATAATAAGGCTTTAAATGAATTCCATTAACTGAGATGGGTAATACCTCTCCATCTAGTTAGATGAGTTGAAAAGCATTATGTTGTTTACATCCATGGATCAAATAAGGGCCACTTCACAAGATATAAAACTTGGTATGGTTGCCTAACTTGGCCTTATTTGAGTCTAATTTAAGGAATAGGTCCCCTTCCTTGAAGTCCCTTATTATGGCTCTCTTGTCAAAGGCTTTTTTTACCTGATCTTGGTGTGATTCTAATGTATTCATTATAGGGTCCCTAGTTTCTTCAATCTCCATGAGCTCTATCATCTTCATGTTCATAAGCTCACTCTCCATCAACTCAATCTGATAGGATAACTCTAAGGTAGGTAGTTCAAGATAAATGGGCAATTTATCTTCCCTTTCACATATAAGGACATATGGAGAATTACCAATGGAATCTTTGTGAGTCACTTTGTCATCCCATATGGTTTCCCTTAGATTTCTATGCTAAACCCTTTTATTTCCTTCCATGGTCCTCTAGATAATCCTTAGCAAGTTCTTATTTGTGGACTCTACCAATCCATTGCCTTATGGGTAGTAATTGGAGGATGTACTGAGGTAGATGCCCAACTTAATTTCCCATTCATTTGTCTTCATACCAATAAATGTGAATGCATTATCTATAATTATAGTAGCTGGGACATGAAACTTGGTTACTATGCTATCATAAAAGTCCAAAACTACTATTTCATTAGCTTCTTTTAGGGTAATTACTTCTACCTACCTAGTGAAGTAGTTGGTTATAGTGAGCACCCATTTATGCCCTACACTTGAAGGTGGATTTATCATTCCTATGAAGTCCAACCCCCATTACATGAAAGGTTTCTCCACCTGTATTGGGTTGAGTTAAAGATCTACTAATCTATATTTGCCTTCAAATAGAGCACATTTTTGACATTTCTTAACTCATGCATAGTCATCTTTGAAAATTTTAGGCTAGTAATAGATAACTCTCATTACCTTTTTTTTTTTTGTTCTTAGAACATAATGGCCTTCTACATGTCCATCATGAAACTGTTCCAAAGCTTTGTCACTTGATTATCATAACTATACCTAATAAGTACCCCATTGAGGTCCTTTCTAAATAAAACCCCATTAACTAATGTATAAGGTATGGACAAGATTATGAAATACCTTCTTTTTGCTCTATCTAAATCTTGGAGGCATTATATTATCATCAAGAAATGTGTCATATTTTGGATCTAGCTATTATGAAGTGGAGGTGCATCTACTTGTGATTTTCTTGTGTCACCAAAAAATCTTCTTTGTCCTCTTGAAGATCATCTACCATATTCTCACATAAGACTTAGCCTCTTATCATCTTGGTGACTTTGATCTCCACATTATACTCCATTTCCTTGGTAATATAGCCTACTCTTTTCTCATTCAATTTTTTGTTAAGGAGTAATTCCTCAACTCCAGGATGAGACACCATAAGATGGATCTTACTATTGGAAAACATTGGCCTAAACTTTTTGACGCTTATCAAAGCTATAAAAACCTAATTTTGAATAAAAGTGTACTTTACCTCATATCCTTCCAACCCTTGACTAAAAAATTCAATTGGTTGTTCAATTCCACCATTCTTATGCACCAACATAGCTCATATGTTGTCAACATTGGTAAAGGTCTACAATATGAAATATTTTAAGAAATCAGGATTCATGAGTGAGGGTGCTTGGGTAATGGCATACTTGATAGCCTCAAATTTTTCTTTACCATGATTTTACCAAGTAAACACTTGGCTCTTTTTCAACATGGTGGTGATGGGTTGATCAAGTTTGTAAAACTAGGTATAAACCTTCTCACAAATTTTACTTTCCCAAGGAATATTTGGATTCCTTTCTTGTGCTTGGGTAAAGATAAGGCTAGGATGGCACTTATTCTATTAGGGTCAATCGATAATCCTTCCTTTGAAATAATGTAACCTAAAAATTTTCCTTCATGAATATAAAACACATATTTATTAGGATTTAAAGATATCCCATACTCTCTACATCTTTTTAAGATCAACCTTAGATGATCTAAGTGTTCACTAGATTTCTTGAAGAAAACTATGATGTCATCCAAGTAGACTAGTATCATATTATTTAAAAATCCTTGGAAATCCATGTCCATTACTCTTTGGAAAACTTCCCCAAAATTTGATAATCTAAAAGGCATATTTTAGTAAGCATATGTACCCCACATTGTGGTGAATTCAGTCTTATATAGATCTTTCTCTCTTACTATCACTTGGTTGTAACTTGAATACCCATCCAAAAGAGAGAAGCAGTGTGAACCAAAAACTATCTAAAGTATTTTCTCCATGGATGGAAAGGGATAATGATATTTTAAGGAGACCCTAATTAGATCCCTAAAGTGAACACACAATATGATTTCACCATTCTTCTTCCTAACAGGCACCAAATTGGCTACCCATGAGGAGTGCTTAATTGGAAAGATGATCTTAGATTCAATTAATTTTGTCAATTCTTTCCTCATAAGGTATTATATTTTGGGGTTTATATGCCTTTACTTCTACCAAATAGGCTTGGTATTAGCCTCTAATTCTATAGTATGTTGGGATAACTTAGGATCAAAACCTCTTAGGTTACTATACTCTCAAGCAAAGATGTTTGCATAATCTTTTAAAATCTCTATGAAAACATGCCTTTCATCTTTAGTGCTTACCTTCCCAAGATTAAAGAGCTTATCCTTGAAGATAGTGACTCTTTCATAGTTCTCTTCACTTATTGACATTATTTCCTTATTTTTTCTCATATGATCTCCCTCATAGAAAAGACATTCAAGGGTGACAAGCCCTTTAGAAAACTTGTTAGATCTCAATTAAACAATTTTATCCTCGTTCTGATGTTGAAATTTTTCTTGGTTTATGGAGAACTTTGATTCTTAATACAATAAATAGGTAGTTTAGTTGTCATTCTCAAAGACCTGCCAATGAGCTTCATTATCTAGCACTAATGGTCTTACCACCACTCTGACATGTGGCTATACCTTGGTATTTTCTAACTCATTTGGGATATCAAATTGAGCTCCTATAGCTGCCAACCTATCAATATGTCCATTTTGGTTCCTTGGAACTGCTTGGATGTTGAAGGCCTTAAAGGCCTCAATTAAGTTCCATGCCCTATTTTTGTAGGACTTCATCAAGGGCTTCTTGGTGAAATTCTGGCCTCTAACCTAGTGGACTATTAGTTTATTGTCCCCATAAACTTGTAATTATTTTATTCCCCTCTTACTATCCCATTGAAGGCCATGGATAAGGCCCTCATACTCTATTTTATTACAAGAGCAACTGAATTGGAACTCGTAATAAGATAAATACTTGTCATTGGAGGGGGATACTAGTATTGCACCTACACCCACTCCATGTTTGCTCCTTAAAACATTAAAGAAAAATTTACATAAGCTACTAGGATCTTCTTGAGGTCCAATGAGGGATGACATGGACTTATTCTCTTCATGTAAGAAGTAGACACCCATGTCTCTCTTGTCAACTCCTTCTAAGGGATCAACTAAATGATTGTCATTCCATAGTTCATCTAAGAACATGTTTTTTATCTCCTTAGGGTGAGTTGTCTATTTTTGACCAACCATATGTTTAGCCTCATAAAGAATGGTGAAATTGAGTTTTATGATATCTAGCCCATACCATACCTTGGTTCCATATCTTGTTTTGAATGCCATGTATGACCAATATACATCAAGATAACCTCCAATCTTTGTAGTAAATTCCCTAGATATGCATAGGGTAAAATAAGGAGGTAAATCTAATATCAACACATCTTGAACCACTGAGACACTAGGATAAGTATGTAGGGTCAAGTTAAGGTCTATAATGATACTAGATGGCTTGGTGGAAGAACCATCAAGTTGTGGAACTCCCTTAGATTGGGATCATATTTTTAAACAAGATGGTCTACTATAAAATTTAGAATTATTGAGGTTCTATCCCCACTATATTCCAAAATATTATGCACTAAGGAGTTACCAATGATTATTGAAATGTATAAGGGATGAGGTTTGACCACCTTACCTAGTTGCCTTTCACTATGTCCTTTGGTTGCATTGGTGAGAACCACGTTCTTCTTGACTAGTGGTTTCTCAAAAACATTGATTCTTGACAACCCTTCTTGGAGGATATCTACCTGACCAGGAATGGAGAGCATATCACACACTAACACACTCACATTTGATATTTTCATTTTTTCCACAATGTTGATGGGTGAACCATCAACCTTTGGTTGTGCTTTGAGAGCCATAATTGCACTTTGATTTTGTGAGTTTTTAGGGACAAAGACATTCCCCTAATTTTGATTCCTTGGATTTATTGGAAGCCTTAGGATATAAATAGGTTCATTTGGTTTTGATATTAAAGGAGTAATTATAGGAAGCTCCTTGACTACTTCTTGATTGCCATCTATGGTCCTTTTAAATCTTGTATTTGTTGCCACTAGAATGTATGCCTGGATAGAACTAGCCCATTGATTGAGTTCATAACACTCTTCTTTCTCATAATTCACCATTATAACACCTAAATATCTTGGTCATTGATCATGGATTTGACCTTGTTGAGGCTCTTATGGTTTTGTCATCATGGATACCTCTGTATTCTGAGCTAGAAGGGCTTGATTTTACCCATAACTAACATCATGTTACCATTGATCATTTAAATCTTGGTTGAAGTTAGTGTTTGAGACAATGGATTTCCCAAAATATTGATTCCAAGTCATGGTTCCCTTGGCCTCTTGAGAAATATTATTTTAAATAGGCATCAAGGTGTTGGAAGTGCTTGCAACATTTGGATTATAGTTGTTTTTCCCATTATGTTTAGGTTTCCCTTATCTCTATCCTTAAGCTTGGCCTCGGCCTTGGAAGTTCACTTTGTAGGGTGGCCTATTTCCTTAATAAGATTGTTTTTGAGGTTGATATGAGCATTGGTAAGGCCTATTGAAATATTTTTTCCTCTTAACATTCACTAGTTCATTTTTTAACGATTAGAACATGCTTTTAAGCTCTTGAAAGTTCTTTTATTCTTTGGAATTAGTAGATTGACTATTAGAAGAATTTTCTTGCTTAAGTGAGGGTATAATAGAAATTTTAGGCATAGGAGAAATGATAGCAAGGGGAGGAATAGAAATAAGGGGAATAGAAATTAGCTATGTCTATGAGGTGCTCATAAGGGGTTATATCTTGGTTTCTAGTAAAATAAAGGGCATTTTTAATAGCTCATACTAGAATAGGATCATATTGAGGGAGGTCCAAAGGACTATGGCTATTAAAGGCCACAAAGGGGAAACTTGTTGGGGTTACCATGGAAATGAAAGGGTTTACCAAATATCTTATTGTAGGGGTAGGCCTTATAATTAACTTACAAACAAAGTTTCCTTTACATGGGTGTGTATTAGCAAATATAAATGTTTTTGCTGAGTTTAAAGGAAATTCAATGAATTCAAAGGGAACATCTCTAAAAGTTTACCTTGTATTCACATTTGGCATGAGATGTAGTCACTTCTCTACTACTAGAATGTTTAATCTTCTTTTGGATTCACCAAATGCTATATCTTGGAAGCTATAACTTCTCTAAATTGATCAAACCAACACCAAACTTTGACCAATATTATTTGAACTATGTCCCACCAAGCATGTTATAAACTATTTTAGAATCAATTTTCACCCTTAGAGAGGGTTATTTAGGCTCTCTCCAATTGAGATACACTATGGTAACAACCCAAGCTATGGGTCACCTATGGTGGGGTTAGACCTCCAAAGAAGGTTAGCTTCTTATTGATGGATCACCTATATTAATGTTACTACTGCTGAGAAAAGGGTTAGAAAAAGGGGAAAAGGGTACTAAGAAAGATAACAAGGTGATGCACCAAATAAAAATAATAACTCACATAAGTATGAAGTAAACACTAAGGAAGCATAAGTCAATGCTAGCTCACACAATCTCACAAAACTAGCTAGTTGAATAAGTGTTTCATAAGCTAGGTTTAGGAAGTAATGAATGAAGGCAAAGAGGAATTCTAAGACTCATTGAGAGCTTGCATCAATGATAGAAAGAACACAAACTTAGACCTACAACTAACTTGATGACACCTATAAATGAGCAAGAAAGGAAGACAACGGGCATGGAAGATTCTCCTTCATAATACCATCATACAAAAACTTTGGTACACATAATTCATAGGGGAGAGATAGGTAAATAAAGTCTTTATTACTTAAATAGGTCTTTCATACAAATTTTGACAGGGTATAGCATTATCAAATTAGAGTCTCTACTCTTCAATAATTGAGAGAGAATTTATTATCAATAATCAGAGAGAGATTATAAATGGAAAAGAATAATAGATATATGAAAAAGGGGAGAGAGGGGGCAAACATGACATTTGAGATTATTAATTGAGTTGCCATATTTCTTGATTTTTAAACCATCTTTGATCTAATTAGGACCAAAAGGGTTTGATAAGAAATAAATTCTCCAATCCCTAAATCATTTTGCTTTGATCTTTTATGCTATCTCTACTTGCTTTCATTATGAGGACAAATTCCTCATATACATGGACCTGATAAAGCCATGCCTAAGTCTAATTTTAGTGGATGAAGGTACTTGTTTATCAAAGCTATAGCTTTGTCAAAGGATAAGACACTCCTACACATCTAACCTTACTCTAAACCTGAGCAAAATTCTATTTTAGATTAAAAACCAATCCATTTATTGGTTTTCCTATAGTTAATATCCATTAAGATCTCACAGAATGCATAACATTATTATTGAACTATATTAGATCTAAATAGACTTATTTTGCCTATGAAACTTGTGAAAGCAAGGAATTTTGTACGTGACATTGAAAAACAATAAAATTGAGTCTACATGCTCTAGATCCTCCAATAGAGGTCTCTACTAAGCATTAATGACATCTTTTGATATATTTACCTTAGTTTAACCTTAGGTTTTATTTACTTTCCATTAAAGTATCTAGATTTTGACTTTTAACAATGGCCATCGATCTTAATCTTGGCCTTCTCAAAATTTTCCATCTATCAGCTCCCTATTCATTCCATGGATATACTGAATCTTTGACCTCTTACTCACCATCAATTTTCTTTTTATATGATGGATCACATACTATTAATTTAACTGGCAGTTATCATGGTTGTGATACTTGCTAACTATGCATTTGTCATCAAGATTTGTTAACTTATTGACCTTATGTATACATTTTATCTTCTTTGGTATGATGGATTGCATGCCATCATTCTACTTAGATCCACTAGCTTTGTTATTCATCATGTACCATTAGATCCCTATTCAGCTCCATGAGATCTTGGCACTTGTCATCAATGCATTTAATCTTGGGTCCATTAACCTTTTGACTTGATTCTAAACATTCATCTATTAATGCATTAGTGAATGCACACCGTTAGATCCTTAGGACCTACTAACTCATTGAATTGCCTATTCACTATTGGATCCTTGGGACCCACTGACTCATTAGATTGCTTTCTCACTATTGGATCTGGTCTGAGCTTCCATGATTTGAACACTTGTCATCCACACATTTATCTTTGGATAATTTAAATTTAAATGGTTATTTGTCATAGCTTAAATTTGATGTTTGCATGCATGTTCCACTCTAAAAGTTCAACTTTAGATGCTTATATCTTGAGATAGCAAGCTCATCAAGATACAAAATTTGAAGAACATGATTTAGGAATGAAGATCTTCATGTCCATATAATTTTTTGGCCTGAGAGGCTTTTTAAGTGAACTTATTAAATGCACAATCAAGCTAACCCATTTATTTTTTCATGATGAGCCATGATGGTTTGGTTCTTTTAGGCTTATGCAAGAAACTGTTATCTCTTTAGAAGGATTTAATAAACTTCTAAGACTTTGTGCACCCTGATTCATGCCCTTGAATGCTTGAAACACCATGAGAGCCTACTAGCATTTTTCACTTTAAAATCCTAGACCTCTTTACAAGCCTTTGGTCTACTCATTCCATCCAAAACTCTACTCCTGTGTTCAATCCATATCTAGGCAAAAGATTCTTATGTGGGCCAAATTTAGCCAACAATCACCTCCTTAGTTACATCTCTATCGACTATCTATTTATAGTAGCCACTATGTGATATCCATGTTTAACTAATAGTGCCTATATCCCCTCCATACAATGGTGCCTATGTCTCCTATGAGCTTGTGATGGCCACTATCACCCCTGTTGTGGCTTTACTATTTCCTCTCCTATGTTATCACCCTCAATGTCCATAGCTATAACATCCTTTATACTGAGTCTTGCTACCTTCTACTATTGTGCCTGACCTACCCATGGTCTCACTCATCAAAGACTAATAAAAGGTGTCTTTGTAGGCACCCATACACCTCCTCTCCCTCTCAACTCTTTATCATGATGTTCCCAATAAGCAAGCACTACTAGAGGGGCCATCCAATGTGGTAGGCCTAGATATCTAGGTAAACTAACTACTAGATGTGGATCCACCTATGAAGTATAATGTCCCATGATATAAACTCATACCAAACCCATATCAAAAGTATCCAACTTAGTAATATGGTCAGAATATTAGTGTAAGGTTGACACACAATCTTCCATCGTGTCATAATTTATAAATCTAAGACATGGGGTGTGGAATGCACTACATGATCCAACCTCTATTATACTACCTAAGGAAACATATCAATGACTGTATGGGGTAACTCATCCAAATGATAAATAATGAACCTTTCATAAATATAAACACTCAACAAAATGATGGGGCCAATAGTCTTCTACCCCCAAGTCAGCATATCATACATATCATGCATGAGTTACACCCAATTGATAGAACCTAGACCATATAGATCACCCTAATCCAAGATAGACTAACACAAGGCTATTGAGTATAGTGGTACCTTCCCATCCAACTTGTGACTCAACACGTGTTGTCACAAATCCTATCATGACCTTTTGGATATCTATAATGGCCAATATATACACATTAAACAATCTAACTCATAACCCAAGTAATCCTCTCTTAGCTTATCATCCAATGGGATAGGGATTGCCTCTTATCCTCTACCTTAGATGTATCACATATGATATGGGTCCTAACTATGGGAAGTCCAATCAAGGCATGGACATCATCTAAGGTGATGCCCACCTTTATGGTATCCCCCTCCACCTCCCATTGGAAGTTAGTCACTCCCATGCTCCTAGGAACATGATGACCAAATCAAAATTGATAGGGATCTTCCTCATATCCATGATTCCTCCAAATCTTAAGGAAACTAGCCAAGATTGATCCACATTTAACAGTCTATATAGTAAATCTAGTAGTAATGGTGCATCAACCATGCACCAAAATCTTTGTCATCTCTACAAAATATCGAATAACTTAAAATTTATTAGATCTCAATTTCATAATGATAAAATAAATTCTTAAAATTATTAAAATACCAAAAATTAACTAATTTATTAGCTTATTTTTCTTATTTTCCTATTTTTTCACCTTTTTCATATATAATCAGCCCTTTTGTTACTAAATTGGCCATCTCACCTCTTTGACATACTCAGTCAACCCTCTACTATGCAATTGACCAATTCTTATAGACACAATCAACCTTTTTGATACTAAATCAGATCTTTCCCATCCTTTGTATATCATATCATCCCTCTATCATGTAGTTAGCCTAATTTAATGGACTATATCAGCCACTTGTTGCATATTACATTGACCAGAATGTACTATGTCGGCTATGTCTATATTTATAACTAAGTAAACCCTCTTTTACATAGTCAGCCACCACTAATAATACTAAGTTGGCCCTTTACTATGTAGTCAGCCTCCTTCACTCTCTCCTTTTTCAATTTAATTAGTATGGCCAACTCTATTTGAAAGTTGTAGCAACTTTTTAACCATTTACCATAAATGCTTTAGGCATTTATTAGTCCAATTATTTCCTACTCAATATTCTATTTTAAATAAAAATTTCTTAGGGTCAGTTCTAGTATCTAAATTTTTCCTAATATCTATTTTTCTATATCTAGCTTAATTTTAGTTAAAATTACCAAACAATTTGAAATTAATACACCACTTACATGAACTGCACTAACTATGGCCGCTAGGTGCCCTAAATGAAATTATTGAGTTACATTTAATGTGTTTTGATGATTAAGGTGAGAACTTTCCTGATGAATTGAATGAAAGACATGTTTATCTCAAGGGACTTCTAAGAGAATTGTCAAGGGTCAGAGGGATCTTGTACCCTTATTTGAATAAAGAGAGCTAGTGCAAAAATTTAAATATGGCCAAAAGTTTGAGTTCACATCTAAATTAGACATGTGGTAGGTTCTCACAACTTAAGATATTTTGGGCCTTTCTTGAAAATCACCCCACTTACCTTTCGATGGGCAAGGTATTGAAATTCCCAAGGGCCTAAATACCCAAAATTACAAGAAAAGTGATACCACATGGTATATCCTTAGGTTTTTCTTAGTTTTAACCCCTTCTTATAGATTGGCCCACTTACCTCTCAATGGGCATAGTCTAAAAGGCCACTGAAGGCTTGAATGCCTAGATTTGTAAAGCAAAATTATGACACATGGAATTCTTAGTCCCATAGTGAGCTCAGGGCTTATTGTACCACTACACCAAAAGAAAATGATAAGTAAAAAGGTGTGAAAGTCTCTGAGGACCTTAAAAAGTGCTAAAATGTGAATCTTGCTTATATAGGTCCATGTGTTACAAAAGGGAGTACTTGACATAAGGGTAACATTGGTGTTTTTACCTTCATTTCTTTTTTCAAAAAAGGAACTTAAAGTGATCAATGGGGTAGTTGGTGATTAGTCATTATGCTTCAAAGTATTAAAGGCAACCCTAATCTAAAAATGTAAAGGACTATAATTAAGCATTTGTCCTCATTTTGAGTTCACCTTTTGCATTTAGATATAATAATTTTGCCTTCAATTTATTTATGTGTATAGCTAAGTACAGAGAAGAAATAGTGATTACAACAAATTCTTCACAAATCTTCTAGCTTCAATTATGTACAACCCTTAGAATTTTTAGTAAGTGTTCTTTTACTCTCTCATATTGTGTTGTTTAAGGGAGTTATAAGGTATTTGGAGGGTGAATAGGGTGAAAAATTAATTTTAGTATAGAGTATTGCACTAGTAAGTTTGGGAGAAATGGCATCATCTTCGACATCAATACAGGTTAGCATTGTTTCTATTCTTGATGAGATTAAAGACATGGATGTTCAAGAGTTAGATTTTGTAGCTCTATTGAATGTCTTGTAGTGGCCAAACCCTCTCCCAATTATCTCTAACCGTAGCATGATCTACATGGTCCCTATGATAGTGTTCCACTTGGATACCCCATACCCTAAGTTAGTTATTGTGTATGCCAGAATTTATCACCCAGACACTAGGACTATTATTGACATAAGTCAATCGGTTGTTTGTTTATTTACCCCTATGGTCCTCAGTACCATGCTTGGAATTCCTCCTTAGTCAAAGAGTATCATATTTACTTTGGAGGAGTGCCAACAATATGTGGAGGAAAACAACAATTGGGTATGGGATATTGTGAATTTATATTGGCTCACTAAGAAGAGGCAAAAGGTTTCCCAGATGTCAGAAACTAAAACTAATAGAGGTTAGTGAGTTTACCCAATACATGATTACCATGGCTTCTTGAATATATGGAATGCCCACTACAAATAAATTTGAACAGTGAATATTCTTAATCCTAATCTATGTGTTGGAGGGAAAGAAGAAGTCAGATGAGGTTGCTATCTTGAGCGATAATTTGCATAGTCAAATTATACAGCTTCATGGTGTAATTCTTTCAAGAGAGGCATTCATAGGTACTTTCTATATGTCCTCTTATTTAATGTATAGCTTGGTACATAATAGGATTTTAAAAAGGCTCACTAGGAACCCTTCAGGAATGAGAATATATGAAGTATACCCAAAAGTTACTTTGGAAGGGTTTAATAATAGTTTTTATAGAGTTCATAACTACTTCTTCAACACTGTGATGAGTGTCTTCTTCCCCTTGAGGATCCTCAATAGAATGACTAAGGTAGCTAAGAATGTGATTGATAAATATGGCACCTTATACATTTAATTCAAGACTTTTACATACATCAGGTTTAGTGGTTACTCAAGATCTCTGTACAAGTTGTTGAGGTACTTGGATGATAAAGTTGAAGTAGTGGAATTGAGTAGGCAAATGGTGCATCCGCATGAGATGATTGCTGCCAAGAAGATAAATAATGCTTTTAAGTTTCTAGTGGAGATAAGATACTACTCATGTCCTTATCTTACCAAAGTGAAAGGATTGGAATAGGAAATGGGTCATTATAAAATTGATAAAATGCCACCCAGGCAAAATTATGATATTAAGTGGTTAGTAAATACAATAACAAGTGTGATCTCACACTAGTCACACTATGAAGATATATGGTCTGATTGCACCATTGAAGAAGATGTTAGGAAATTGAACTTCATGAGATTAATGGTATAAGAGGTTCTTGCCTACAACATTGCCCCTATCCCTAAAGACATGATAGATGACAAGTTGAGATTGTCTAGTGTTTATAATGATTCCAATGTTAAGGCTCAACCCATATCACAGGTGGATTTTAGTGTCAAAGAGAATGATTCCTTTACATGAAGGGTTTTTTTTTATTATGAGGATAACCTTGAAATAGTTTCAAGAATAGGGGGTTGATTTAGGTGCCTATTATACTATTAGTAATTTGACCTATCAAGGCCAAATTACTACTCTTATCATACAAAACTTTCAAAACATTGTTCAATAGCCCTTTAAAGTTGGGAATTGTGGCATAAAAGCACTAATTTTGGTTTTAAAAAATGTCAAAAATGGATTTTAAATGGGTTATTTTCATTTAAAAAGAGCATATTCAAGTTAAAATATGCAGACAATCCATGCACAAGGGGTCAATTTTGAAGAAAATTAAGGATTCTGAGGGCTTCAAGTGGTTTCAAGACCTAAAATTTTGTACATAGGGTCATCATGAATTGAATAATTTTTTTTTTAAATCATGGTCATTGGATGAGTGGAGATACTTTCTATTTTTTAACATTCCTCAGCCTGTTCGTTTGAGATCACCATTTGAGCCTACATCATTCTAGAGTGCTACAAAAGCTTCTAAGTCTAGATGAAAGTTTGAAAATAATGGGATGATGTTTTTACATAATAATAAGACCTTTAAATATTTTTAAAACTCTAATTTTTAATAAAACCATGCTCATATAGGCTTATGCAAGTAAATAGGCATATAAGCTAAAAAAGGGTTTTTTGACTTTTCAAGTAAAATATGATTTTAGAGTATTTTGATAGCATGGTACCAACACATTGATGATTTTTTAAGGCATTGTGAATAATTTGAATATTTATTTTTATTTTGGTGAAATTTTCATATTTTTAGTTCTAGACACCCTTCCTAGCCTCCTGTTCAAATGCTCATATCTTTCACCACATGTGGAGTTTGGATTAAAAATATTAAGATGTTTTTATTAATAATGTTTAACTATAATTAATGAAAAATTGAGACAATTTTACTTTTTTTAATTTATGAGCAATCATTAAGAGTGTAAGCAGCTCAGAATGCAGTCAAAACCCCACAGGCAGATTTCTCCATGTGATAACTTTTCATATATTTTGCATGGCAACTCAATATTTTCAAGGATGTTTGGGGGGAAAATTTTATACAAAAAATTTGATTTTTTTTTAGATTTGGAGGACTTTACTTCATGAACCATCATTTTGAAAATTCAACTTCAAAGCCCACCTAAACCTTCAAAAAACTAGTTTTGAAATAAATTGATTTTATTGCCATAAAATAATATTTAATCAACCTTAAAAATTTTCAAATTTAAATTAAACTTAGAGAGGATTCTAGAAATGTCAATTTTATGCATGGAAATGTAAGGATGAGGGCAGAAATCATGTTTTTTATGGAAAAAACATGTAAAATGAAGTACATGACACTTCAATGAAATATAATCAATGGAGATAAAATAATAATTTTTTTTTTCATCCTAAAATTCTATTTTAGTTATCAATCATCCCAGAAGTGTCCCAACTAGCTCAATCAAAATGGCCAATCTGTAGGAAAATGGAGCAAAATAGGCCTAGTCAACCCTATTGACTGAATGCCAAGTGTTTTCTCATCAAAATCAAATATATTGTGATGATAAAAGTTTTTACAAGTCTATTTAATTATTTTTTTAGGTTTCATGGCATCTTGTTGCAGGTTTAATGGATTCCAAATGCAAGAAGATAGGCTATTAGGCCTAACTGGCCTAATATGCTTAATTGGTCAATCAAGCAAGTAAAGAATGGCATTGAAAATGTATCAAATGAATTAATTTTTCCATTACCACATGACATATCTGATATTATTATTTATATTCATATATTTTTGAATTTAAATGTTATTTTATGCAAGGAGGATCCAAGTGGAGTTAACTAGCCTTGAACTTCCAATCAAAGCTTCAGTTGACTAGTTGACCAACATCATGCAATATTCCTTTGTTATCATTTAAATAATGATATTAAAATAATTAAATATTAGTTCAAGTAGAGATAGACACCAAATAATGACATTGATTTCATGTAAGGAAAGTTGACCAAGTCAAAGGGGCCCACCATTTCTTGTTTCAACACCAAAATGGATTTCTTGCAAAACAAGAAAATTAAAAGATTTTTGAAGACTATTGTATTTATTTTTGAACTCAAAATATAATTGAGTTGATATCAAGATGGGCCCACTTATTTTCAATGTCAAATTTTAAGAGTACATGCATGCTTTGTGAAGGAAAGCTTTTAAAAGAGTTTTCTAAATATTGTAAAAAGGAGTTTTCTAAATATTGTAAAAGGCAGTTGATTAAATAATTGTAAAAGGTTTTAGTCTTTATTTAATTAAACAAGACTATTAATTATGTAAATCAACTTCACTTAGGATTTTATTAGATTTTAAGAATTACATATTGGTTTTTCAAGCCATTATTGATGAATTCTTGAAGCCAAATAGAAATTGTAATTGGCATCATTTATCAATAAAGGAAATCTTTTACATGATTTTTTTAATAGAATAGAGTGTATTTTTTATTGTGTACTAGCATATAAGTGAGATCTATACCCCCTTTTTGTAGGTCCTTTCCTCACCTACTATGAAAATCTCATCCTCTACATGTCATTTGAAGAGCTAGGAATATAATTTGCTTTGTAAGTTCTTTTAGGCCTTCTTTTGAAATACTTATGTTTAGGATTTACTTAAGAATTTATTTTGATTCATGTGTGTGCCTTACTAAGTTTCAAAAAAGATTTCAAAAAATAATAAACATTCAGGTGCATCACCCCTTTAGATAGGATTTTCCATTTTAGTTTCCTTCTCCTTTTTCATTTCAAAAAATAAAAATAGTTTAGTTTTTAGAGATAAATCTTAAGGGAACCAACCCTCTTTAGAGGTTCTTTTCAGTATAAAGTCACCCACACTCTAAGAAGATCCAATTGTATCATCTGGAGGGAGGGTGTGTTTTTCACATCTTCAAGCCGAGTGCACTCTAGAGTGATAACATATACCCCTGCCCTCTGAGAGTTCAGATAGATTAATGAGTTGAAAGGTTTTATTCCAGCATATACCAGTGATCCTTTGGATCCAACATCACCAACAAAGGTTAGGGGTAAGTTCAAGGTTGGTGATATCAATTTCACTAAAATAATTGATATAAAATTGATAATAACATCAAAATTTAAAGTGGGGATATCATTTTTTAATTTATTGATCTTGGCAAAGAACTGGGATAAAATTACCATAGGGGAGGTTCAACTAGATAGTGTTACCCCTATATCCATTGTAACCAAGGGAGCCCCAACAATGCTAGCTATCCTAGTAATTACTCCAGTTGTTGCCTTACATGCACAACAACAAACAATTAATCCTCCCCTAAGGACCTACACAAGAAAGAGGGGAGGAAAAAGAGATACAGATTAGCCTAAGAAAAGGAGACCCAAGAAAATGTTGCAACCTTTGGCTGGGAGTCCTAAAAAGAGGAAAGAGGATGCATTTGAAGATGTGCCCTCTAAAGAAGCCTCCTTGAAAAGAATAGAAGAATAGTCTTCATTCAGTCAGAGATTGAGGGATATGAGTGATGATGAAGACTTAGATGAAAGGAGGCCTATTTTTTAACTAATAAAGAAGCAACATGCATTCACTCCACCTCAAGTGAAGACTAGGTAAATAACTCTAAGGGAAAGACTGTAGACCTCGATAAAGGCCCTAATGGTAGGATTGTTTATTAAATAAGATCCCTCAAGAGTAAAGGATGGAGGTAATAAGGAGGATGTTTTAACCTCAAATGATCCTTTGTTCTTTGATGATGTAGTATAGGTTAGAGATGAAGTGGCTATCAAGGCTCAAGCTGTTCATGAGAATGAGAAAATTTCCTTATATACATAGGCATTTATTGAAGATGTCATCACTCAACCACCAATCCAAGACAAGGTTGATGAAGTTATGGACACTCATAAATATTATGGAAAGAATGGATAGAGCTAGATCATGATGATCAAGTTCCCACTGGTAATGTAGAGGTGGAGGAATAAAAAGAACAAGCAGTTGTCAAAATAATGTCATATTCTCTTTTCCCTTCAAAGGTGTCAAACTCAACACTAGAGGAGAAAGTAAATGTAGAGGAAGGTGGGGGAGAAAACCTAAAAATGGGTACCCCCACCCATTTGGAGATAAATAAAGAGTTAGATTAGTCAAATAAAGATGCCAAGGAAGGTGTTTTGGGAAATATTATTTCAATTGAAGTATCCTAAGGTCTCCTTCCTCTCATCAAGGTTCATGATTCGACCAGTAATAAAGGTCTTAAGGCCATGATTAGTGAAGAGTTCATTGAAGGCAACAAGGAAGTTACCATATCCATTTCTAACCTAGGGACTCAAATGAATAAAGAAGGAAAATTGGTTACAAGACCTTCCATCTAGCCCATAGACTAGGGGAGCTACATAACTAAATAGCTCATGGAGTCCCATCATCCCGGGTCATATTTTGAGGTACTAGAGAAAGTAGAGCTAGAACTAAGAGGGGAATGTGGAGCTAATAAGGAAGATGAAGAAGATTCAGAGATAAGGATACTAAGTAGTTTTTGCTAAGTTCATAGCCTACTCCCATGACACTCCCTTTATCAAATGTTTTAGTAATGCCACCATTTACTATCTAAAAGATTACATCAATGTCCACCACATCGATGAGATTTTACACTAGATCCCTTCTCTAGGTCATAGAGTAGGTTAAGGAGAAAAAAAGCATTTTGAGCAAGGAAGGGGATATTGATGTAATGAAGATTTCCTAGGCATACAAGGTCAAACCACCAAAGAAGATCAAAATACATTTAAGGACCATGTATACTAATTTAGGGGAAAGGAACATGGAAATAGAAATTCCCCCATAGGGTGCCATAAAGAAGGATGTTCCCCTTGAAAGTTACATAGTTTACTAATATGATTTAGGGCAGCCTTCTAGGAATGAGATAAAACATAGCTCAAAAGTTTTGGTGAGCATGGTAACCCATAGAATGGACAAAGATAAAGCTTCCATAAATGAATTGAAAGCATAAAATCAAGATATGATCCAGTACTTGTAAAAGTTACTGAGTGAGCCTAAGGCATTAACTCCAACTACCATTAAGGTTCCAAACCTTCTTCTCTTCTCCATAATATCACTAGATTTTGGTCAAGGTGATGATTTGAAATCTAGAAGATGAACCAAAAACATATTGGTAAAAGGATTTGAGCACCTAAGCCAAAGAAATAATCCACTTAACATTAGAATGCTTAGATGATATAGTGGATAAAAAAGAGACTGTGAAGCCCAGATGTTCATTTATAATGTAGACATAAATAATTGGGAAAAGATCCATCCCAATGTGGATAAAATTTACAATATGGGCATGGATGTCTTAGTGACAAATAAGATCATCTTTCCAATGATTATAAAAGGACCAAGGAATATCAATTAGAAATTAAGCATCGATTGATGTTGCTCAAGGATGGCATATTTGATTTAAAAGGAGAATATTAATCTCTCAAGATTTTGATGAAGGAAATAGACACCACCTTTTAAAAATGGTGAACCTTGATGGTGCAAGTGACTTGACATAAGAGGCAATAGTGTTACCCTAAAAATCCTCATCGATGTGCCACAAGGGGCCTTTAATGACAACAAAATAAGGTAGTTGGTATCACTTGAGAAATGTTATGACCAACTCAAGGTAGTAGTTGGACAGAAATAGGCCATGCTTCAAAAGGTCACCACTTGGCTTGAGGAGTATAGGGCCAAGTTCAAATACCAAGTAGGCCTAGACCAAAAGAATCTTGCCTCTATGATTGAAGAATATATAGTTATAAGAATAGGTTAGTGAAAGATTTAGTTATCAACATTGATTTTGGAGCATAACTAGATATTTTGATTCCTTTTGATCTGACACCTCTCTTTCCTCTTCTTCTCTCTTCTTTCATCTCTTTTCTTCTCATTTCCCATTGGGAAACCATTGTATTCCACTCCTTAGTGGCATGTCCCTTTCAAAGTAAGTTTGAATAATCATTTGTATAGGAAAGGGATGTTTTTGTTTGTTTTGCAAAGAGACAAAAGTTATTTTGTCCCTTATAGAATTGTCCTCCACATGTATAACTAAAAATATTTTGTCATAGTGGAGTATCAAGTTTGTCATCATCATAGAAGCAAGAGCAAAAATATGAGGAATCATGTTTGTTACAACATTGAATAGACTCCAGGCCCATGAAAGAATTTTCTAGCTGAAGCATCTTTGGGAATATGCTAAGCTTAGCTAAAAGTGTATAAGTAAAGGGGGTCTCTCCCTTTATAGAGGTTAGTTAATTTTTGAGTCTAAATTTATAGCTTAGAGATTCCTCCTTGTGTGATTTTATGGTACCAAATTGATTTTTATTGTAAAATCATTGGTAAGCTTTGATAGCATTCAAAATGTCTCCCTTGTTATAGAATTATTTCACATAGTGTTACGTTATGTAATTTTAAAGACATGTATTGAACTTTGCTTCAATTGATAAATGGAATCTATTCATGGTTTACTATTCCTTCCTATTATTAAAGTATAATGTTCTATTTTACATGCTTGATAGATTAGTTTTTTGATGTATTCTTCTTTATGTTAGTCATTTAGGGTTTATACCCAGAGTTGAAAATCCTTTCTATTTTTAGATTTGGGAATAGGGTATTGATAGCCTTTTTAAGGGTAGTTCTAAGCTCATGAATTCAACTGGAGGGAATTCTTGAAGGATGATTTGTAACATTGCTTGTAAAATTTTGAGGATCATTTATGAATGATTTTGTTTTATCTATTTCTGAACTAAAAAGCATTTGTTAATGAAGATAGTATAGCTATTTTGTGAACTTTTCCATGTTCATTTACTAGTCATCCACACCTTTATCCATAATTCAAATAAATCTAGTTTTACATTATCTCACCCTATAAATAACACATTGTTTGCATATTATAAGTGTTGTTTGCCTTGAGAATGCATAAAACCTTACATGTTTGAAATGTGTTAACTATGTTTGCTTTAAATCCTAGTGTTGTAACTCTCACTCATTTCCTATTTTTTAGAATAGTTACCAAAATGAAGATTACAACCACACTTTCATCTATCTTTAGTATTTTGTATATGATGTAAAGCATTTTTTCATTTTGCATGAGAAACCTTCATGGGTGAAGTGTACAAGTTTGGTTATGCTTTGGTCATATTTCCCTTTTTGTACCAATAATATTCATGGATATTGAAGTCAAAAACTCCTTCATTTTATCAAGCTACCTTATTAGGTCCTCTCACCTTGGTTCAAGTAGAGCCAAAAGTAGTAGGGAATTAACCATACCCTCTGTAGGTGCCTCCTAGACACTTTATCCATTCAGTCTATTTTAGATGCTAAACCCTTCCCTGACTATAATGACATATTATTGGCTTCTCATCTTAGCTTACCATCCTCTTCAAGTGTGCAAGGTTGAATGATAGAGATGTACAACTGGGAACCAACACTTTTTTGGCACCAATTTTGGGGACATCTTTTGTTACCCCTATTACAAGGAATGCTTATAGAAGAGTTATAAGTTTTTTTATTTACCTCACTCTCTACTATTACTATAATGAGTTATTCATCTTTGGTTCATTGGCATCTTTATAGCTTTTCTTGTTAACTCTACTGGGGATGTTCACCCCTATGCTGTGAGAAGTTATGCAACATTATTGAAGTTGTTTTTAGTGTCTGAGAGTTAGTATCTCATCATTTACTATGTATAGTTTTATTTATTCTAGTCTAGAAGCTTTGCTTCTAGTGGTGACTCCATTATATCTAGGTTTAAAGGTTGGTGCTTAATACACACACACACACACACATGCACACACACACACACACACACACACACACACACACACACACACACACACACACACACACACACACACACACACACACACACACACACACACACACACACACACACACACACACACACACACACACACACACACACACACACACACACACACACACTATTCTCTCTCTATATATATACACTATTCTCTATTTTGAAGATTTTTCTTTATATTGATAAATTTGGAGGGTATTAGGTCTTATTTTTATGTGAATCCATTAAAGGAGTTTGTACCTAAGTTAAAAGTTCCATCTATAAGGATACAAGTTTGAAAGCCTATTGTAGGCCAAAGCTCAAGGAATCAAGTAAGACTTGATTAGTTTATCCCTCACTATATTTACCCTCTTTTCTCTAATATCCCTTTGGTTGAAGGATACCAAAGCATGTCATAGAAATCTAAGCTCCCTACAAGTTAAAAACCTTCTCCACAAATAAGTCTTTCTCCTCCCACTAGGCCATTAAGGATTGAAACTATTTCTCCTCCAATTCCTCCAAATAGTATTCATTCTCAACCATCACCTAGTTTAGCTTCATCTTTAGATTCAAAAATGGGAGACCATGACCTAAGAAGGAGTATTTTTAACGTGAACAATGACAATGATAGAGAATATGATCAAGGTTTAGCTAATGGATGTAGACCATTTATGATCCTAAGGTTTATACCTATTATCTTTAATGGTATACCTAGTTTCCACAATGAGGGCCCTATAAAGAATATAAATATATTACCTAAGTTTCAAGGGAACAATGCAGTATTTGGGGAATAACATTTGAAAGCCTTCTTAAATGTCATTGAAGATTATGATATAGATCTAAAAGATGTGTGTATAAAACTCTTTATGAACACACTTGAAGATGAGGCTCAGGAGTGGTTCATATCCCTGCTTAATGGATCCATAAACACATGGAAATCTATGATTGATGCATTTAAGATGCAATATGGTGATAGAATTGACCCTAGATTCTTTCTTGATGAGTTTGAGAGCCTAAAGAAGAATCCTAATGAGTATGCAAAGGATTTCAGTTCTAGATCTAGTAAGGTGTTGAGAAGGATACCAAAAGACATTAGACCTAGTGGTATTGCTTCTTTGATTAAGTATTGTGATGTATTTTACATAAAAGTAACCTATTATCTCAAAGATAAGGCTCCCACAAATCTAAGGATGGCTTTCAATTTGGCTATCCAAATAAAAAAATAATATCAAAGTTGTGGGTAATCCTTTAAACAAGAGGGAAAATGTCAAGTTGGTGAATCCTAAAAAGCCTTAGGCCTCCCACAAGAGTGTGAACCTAGAGGAAATGGTGAAGACTTTGGCCACTACTGTGAAAGAGATCTCTTATAAGTTGACTAGAGCCAAAAAGGGGTTGCCTCAGGGTCCTTCTAACCATGATGATAGGATAGATCATAAGAGAGATGAAAATAATCATCCCCAAGATTAGGGTCAAGGTAGGCCACCTTTATAATCCAAAAATAATGATAAGGGAAAATACCTAGAAAGGGATGATAAACATGAAAGAAACTAAAAATGGGGAGGTGGAAGGGAAGTACCAAATCCCTTAGCTATAAAGATTAACACAATCAATTTCAACATCAACTGGTGTGATAAATGTTTCCTCCCTCATCCCCTTTGTAGTATAGTTGGTGATGGTGGTCAAAATTCAAAGGGATTTTAAACTACATACGATGAATATGATATCTAAATCATTGACTTTTAGGAAATGGAGAGTTACACTTTTAAAGAGGAAGCTGTGAGTGCCTTAATTATCCATGATTATGAAGGTACTCCAACATATGAATATTTTATTTTATAATTTGGTGAACTATATGTGATGGTTTATTTTTCATTAGTGCAACTAATGGGCACTACCACTACTCAAGCATTTTGGAGAGCATGTGAAAAGGTCAGGGTCCCAGCACCAGATTTTATCTATGAAATAAACATGATGCATGAATATGAGTTACCTATTCATGACTTTGAGTTTCTAAGATAAATGATGAAATAAAAATATGAAGACTCTCCTCTATCAGTTGAGGACCAATAATTGATGATCCATATAGTAGTTTCCCAAGAAAAGGAGTAAAATTTGAGAAGTAAGGACAAAAATACACATCCAAAAGAAAAAGACTCTTCTGCTCCTAAAGTAGAAACTAAAAAAATGAGACCAAAGGGAGTAAAGAGGTCCAAGTTTCCACTAAGCCTAGTTTTGCACCTTACGATGTCAAACCAAGAAGTTCCCAAGCTAAGAATTGAACTCCCTTATTGTTTATAATTCCCAAGATGGATGAACCTAAGAAGCCTCCCTTGAAAAGTAAAGTTAAGGAGGCTAGTTCTATTCACCTGACTCTTGAAGGATGTATCCCAAATGAAAATGTTACAAGTTTACCTACTAACACTTCTCTACCCAAATACACTATTTATGAGGTGGACCATGTATTAAATCAACTAAAGGTCATAATGCCCTTTGTGTAATTGCTTAGAATTCTAGAGCATAGGAAAAGAGCTTTTGAGTATCTAGGACTCATAGGGAAAGTCACTGCCAATGAAATTATTGAAATTGAGCTTCCTCTCATTCTCCCTATGGAAGTTGGAAACATTTCAAGATCTCTTGAGTAGAACCTAGAGGTATATTTAAGAATAAAATTTGTAGAGAGTTATATGGATGTTGACCCATTTTATATTGCCCTGTTAATTAATGGATTGATTATCTATAACTACATGTTTGACTCTAGTGCATCTTGTAATGTCATGCCACTAATTATGATGAATGAAATTTGTATAAGGATAATTGTAGTATATGGTTGATGCCTCACCATGAATTATAGATAATTACCTATTATTGGCATGGTCAAAGGACTAGTGGTGTTGCTCACATAATACATTGGTAAATTCTTGAGTATGGACATTGTTGTTGTAGATTGTCCACCAAAATGGGGTATGTTACCATCCAAAAAATGGGATACTAGTATTAGGGGTAGTGTTTAGATGGATTTGTCCTATGCCACTATACCTCTAGATGGGAAAATGGTTTGCCTAAACTAGGAGCCATAAATGCTTCATGTCTTAGAAGATCCTAAGTACCAGTTGAATGAAGTGTTGTATGTGGATACAGACATTGGAAATTTTATAAGAAGTGTTGAGTACATAGAAATACATCTTGAATCTAGTATTGATGATGATGACTCCATTTTAACCATGAATTTTGATGGAGCATGTTCAAATATTAGGAATGGGGTTGGGGTTGTCTTTTATACTGCTAATGGCTAGGTTTATACGTGCTCTTTCCAATTATCATTTGACTGCACAAAAAATATTATGGACTATGAAGCACTCCTAATTAGCCTCTAGATCACTTGTAAGTATTAATTCAAAATATTTCTAGTTAAGGCTAATTTAGAAGTAGTGGTGAAATAGGTCTAGGTTGTTTACACCATGAAGTAGAAAAGGCTGAAGTAATATCAAACTGATGTATGGGACTACTTGGAATGGTTTGATGCCTTCAATATTGAATATCATGCTTGATATTTTAGTCATATGGAAGATATACTTGAGAAGAGGGATACATAATTTATGTTTGAACATGAAATTCTTCTTGTGAGTGTGAGGTTGAGCTGTTGATAAGACATTTTATCCTAGACAACATGAATCATTGGCAAGTCTTTGGTAATGATGATAAAATAAGAAGATTTCTACATTGTATAGATGAGTATGAAGGAACCATTATAGATTGGGACTCTATGTTATAGATATATGATGGAAAAGAAACTTTATATGGAAAGGAAATAATCTAGTTAAATAACAATACTATTCCTAGAGGATTGGTTAGTTTGGAAGCATCCTTTGATGGAGCTGATAGAGTCAAATATAGAAACATTTATATATCAAAGGATGTGACTAAGAATAATATTGGGATAGAAGAAAATCTAAGAAATATTTGTCTCAGTACCCACCTAAGTAATAATGAAAAGGAATCATTCATCGTGCTATTAAAAAATTACCAAGACTACCTAGCATGGTCATATTCAGAGTTTAAGGCTTATAAGGAAAACTTGATCCAGCATGTTATTCCCATCCACCCTAATGCAAAACCATTATACCAAAAATAGAAACCTATCAATCCCATCTTAGCCACTAAAATGTAGGAATAACTAAAAAATTAAGGGATGGTAGGATCATTCAACCCGTCAAGTATTCATCATGGGTGGTAAACTTAGTCCCTGTCAGAAAGAAGAACATAGACATCCGTGTATGCATTTATTTTTGGAAATTAAACAAGGCTTCACTAAAGGAAAATTATCCATTGCTTAACATGGACAAAATTCTCCAAGATGTCATCAGATCTGAACTATTGTCAACTCTAGATGGCTTTTTTTGTTATAACTAGGTGGTAGTAAAGGATTTTGAAAGGTCCAAGACTATTTCACTACCCCATGGGGCACCTATGTATATGTATGAATTCCTTTTGGTTTAATAAATTTAGGTACCACTTTCTAGAGAGAAATGGATGTAGATTTCATTGAATTAATCAACAAATTCATTTTTATATACCAAGATGATGTTATAATGTACTTAAAGGAAAGAAATGACCACTTGAAACATTTAGAACAAATGCTTATTAGATGTAGGAAGTTTAGAATCTCCCTCAATCCCAAAAAAAACCACTTTGGAGTATATAAGGCAAATCTATTGGGACACATTGTGTCTCAATAAAGTTTCATGATAGAACCTAAAAGGGTGGAGGCCATTGACAAAGTACCCATCCCATAAACTAAGAAAGGTATTCAATCATTCTTTGGCTAGATTAATTTTATTAGATGGTTTGTTTCCAACTTTGCAAAGATTACTTTGCCTATCACTTCAATGTTAAAGAAGGATCAAACCATAAAGTGGGAGGAGAAGGCCACCTAGTCATTTTAGGATATCAAGATAACTTTGAAAAATGCCCTAGTGCTTGCTAGTCTAGATTATAGAAAAGATTTCCAAATCTTTTGATTTGCTTCCACACATACTATTGTCATAGTGTTGCTATAAAAAAATGGTGAAGGTCATGAGCAGCCAATTGCATTTATAAATAAGTCACTACAAGGATATAAGCTAAGATATACCATAATGGAAAAGAAAACCTTTTCTCATTTAAAGGCTATCAAGTAGTTCAGTCCTTACATTTTGAGTTCAAAGATTGTAGCCTATATTCCTCACACTATGGTGAAGGACATATTGACTCAAGGTGAATCTAATAAAGAAAGGTGCCAATGGGTTAACAAAATTTAGGAATATGACCTAGAGATATAGACTACTAAGTTGGTTAGAGACATGGGTCTTACCAAGCTTATGACTAAAGAAAATTTATAGGCTGTGGAAGTGAATAATGTATAATGGGTGGTTAATAACCCTAAATCTAAGAACCACCAATCTCCATGGTACAAAGATATAGTATATTATTTGAAGACTCTAAATTTTACCTCCCATTTAGATAAAAATCAAAGGAGGACACTGAAGTTAGTATCCCAAAAGTATCTTCTATTATAAGATGACCTAGCTTGGAAGAACCTAGATAGTGTTCTCTTGAGATGTCTAGTGGAAGGTGAGATTACTTTAATGATACAAAGTTATATAATGGTGTGTTTGGTATTCAAATTGATCCTAAATTTAGTGCATGAAATATTTTGAGGGTTGGGTATTAGTGGCCCACATTATTCAAATATGTTGCTACCATGGTAAGAAGATGTGAAGAGTGTCAATGATTCTCTGAAAGAATGAAGGCATCTGGATCTCTTCCCTTATATCTAGTCTCTATTAAGGGGCCTTTCAAGTAATGTGGGTTAGAATTCATGGGTGATATATTATATTCCTTGAGTACTGGTCATAAATGGATCCTAGTGGCTACTAATTACTTCACAAAATGGATCAAAGCAATCCCCACTAGAATATCAACCCACCTGATAGTCATTAATTTTTATTTTAATAACATGATTTTTCAATTTGGGGTGCTTATTAAAATCATATGTGATAATACTATGCACTTTAAAGATAAAAATTTAGTGGCATTATGTGAAGATTATCATATTTATTTAGCATATGCCTCTAATCACAATCCACAAGGAAATGGGTAGGCTAAGTCTAATAATAAGAATTTTTTGAATATCATAAAAAGGACTTTGGATTCTAACAAAATAAAATAGGGTGAATAGTTGATGTTTTTTGTCTGGGTAGATAGGCTAAATGTAAAGAGATCTACTAGGAAAATCCCCTTTGAGCTTGTTTATAGAATTGAAGATGTTTTACCCTTGAACCTACGATTACCCACTTACTAATTCATGAAACAAATAACAAAAAATAAAAAATAAATAAACCACTATGAAGAAAGGATTGACTGAATCATTAAGCTTGATGAGTTTAATAGACAAGCTCATGAGAGGTATATAGAGTTCAAAGAGCGACTCAAAAGGATATTTGACAAGAAAGTCACCCCAAGAGCTTTTTAGGTCGGTGATATAGTTCTACTATGGGAAAGTAGGCATGAGGACAAGGGAAATAATGGTAAATTTGATTCCCTATGGATGGTTCCCTACACTATTTCTAATCAAATAGGGAACCATACATTTTATCTCAGAGATTTTGATGGATAAATTTTAGAATTTCCAATTAATGGTAGATACCTCAAGCATTTCTTAAATTAAGTCCATGTTTACCTTTGTAAATATGTATATGGTGTGTTATCCTTTTTGTCTTTTTGGTATTATTGTGGTTTGTGTTTGTATATTTTATTTATATCCTTTTATTTTGTTGTTATTTCCTTTAACTCCATGGCTTAATGGATAGGCAATCAGTCTAGTGTTCTCTATGTACATATTGGGGGCACCTATCCCTGAGTAGAAGCCTATGTTAGTGCCCAAAATTTCATGGGAGTAATAAATCCCTTATCAATAAAATTACCATGTCCAAATTGAATGAATGTCAATGTTTTAGAAACTTGCCCCAATCCTTCAGAAGATCTAAATTCATGTTCATGATTAGTTGTGCCCTTTGTCTTGTTTTTTCCAAATGGGAGTGTTCTTCCACTCTTTGTATAAATCCTAGGGGGCACTTTATAAAAATAAAAGGCACTCTCAATAGCTTTGAAGGAATTGAAAAATGTTGATTAAATATCTCATGGTAGGAAGATTCATAGTGATAAGATTAAAGTATAGCCAAGTCTTTCTCTGTGCATGGATCTATTGTATTATGTTCTAAGAGTAAATTTATAGGGCCCCAAATGAAATTTATGAGTTACACTTAATGTCTTTTGATGAATAAGGTGAGAAATTTCTTGATGAATCGAATGAAAGACACATATTTATCTCAAGGGACTTCTAAAAGAATTGTCAAGGGTCAAAGTGATCTTTTACCCTTTCTCAAATGAAGAGATGTAGTGCAAAAAGTAAAATATGGCCAAAATTTTGAGTTTGCATCTAAATTAGACACATGGCAGGTTCTCGAGGCTTTAGATTTTTTGGGCCTTTTTTAAAAATTATCCCACTTACCTTTCAATGGGAAAGGTGCTGAAAGTCTCTAGGGATTGAATACCCAAAATTAAAAGAAAAGTGATGCCACATGATAGCTTTGGGGTTTTTTTAGTTTCAGCCCCTTTTTGAAGATTGGCCTACTTACCTCTCAGTGGGCATAGTCTAAAAGGTCCCCAAAGGCCTAAATGCCTAGATTTGTAAAGCAAAATTATGAAACAGGACATTATTAGTCCCATAGTGATATCATGGATTATCACACCACTACACCAAAATAAAATGATAAGTAAAAAGGTGAAAAAGTCTTTAAGGACCCTAAAAAGTGCCAAGATGTGAATCTTGCTTATATGGGTCCATGTGCTGTAAAAGGGAGTACTCAACATAAAGGTAACATTGATGTTTCTCCCTTCATTTTTTTTTCAAAAAAGGAACTTAAAGTGATTAATGGGGTAGTTAGTGATTAGTTGTTATGCTTTGAAACATTAAAGGCAACCCTAATCTCAAAATGCAAAAGGTTGTAATTAAGTATTTATACTCATTTTGTGTTCAACTTTTGTATTCAAAGCTAATAATTTGCCTTCGAGTTATTTATGTGCCATAGCTAAGTGCAGAGTGGAAATAGTGATTACATCAAATTCTTTATGGATCTTCTAGCTTCAATTGCGTACAACCCTCAAAATTGCTAGTAAGTATTCTTCTACTCTCTCATATTGTGTTCTTTGAGGGAGTTAGAAGGTATTTGGAGGGTGATTAGGGTGAAGAATTTGCTCTAATATAGAGTATTACACTAGTAATTTTGGGAAAAATGGTAACATCTTTGACATCGATAAAGGGAAGCATTGTTTCTATTCTTGATGGGATTAGAGACATGAATTTACAAAGGTTATATTTTTTATCTCTATTGAATGTCTTATAGTGGCCAAAACCTCTCCCAATTTTCCATAACCTTAGCATGATCTACATGGTCCCTAAAGTAGCATTCCTTTTGGTTGCCCCATACCCTAAGTTAGTTATTGTGTGTGTCAGAGTTTATCACCCAAACACTAAAACCATTATTGATGGAAGTCAATCAGTTGTTTGTTCATTTACCCTCATGACCCTAAGTACCATGCTTGGAATTATTCCCCAACTAGAGAGTATCACACTTTGGAGGAGTACCAATAATATGTAGAGGAAAATGACAAGGGGGTATGAGATATTGTGAATTCATGTTGGCTCACTAAGAAGAGGCTAAAGGTTTCTTGAATGTCATAAAACCTAAAGCTAATAGATTTTATTGAGTTACCCCAATACATTATTTCCATGGTTGGCCAAATATATGGAATGCCCACTGTAAAGAAATTTGAACTATGGATGTTCTTAATCCTAATCTATGTGTTAGAGGAAAAGAAGAAGTTGGATTAGGCCACTATCCTGAGTGACAATTTACACAATCAAATGATGTAGATTCATGGTGTAATTATTTCAAGAGAGGTATTCATAGGTAATTTTTATATGTACTCTTATTTAATGTATATCCTGATGCACAATAGGACTTTCCAAGGGCTCATCAAGAACCCTTTAGGAATGAGAATATATGAAGTATACCTAGAAGTTACTTTGAAAGGGTTCAAGAATAATTTTTGAAAAGTTTATAACTACTTCTTAGATAATATGATGAGTGTCTTCTTCCCCTTGAGGAGCCTCAATAGAATGACTAAGGTAGCCAAAAATGTGAATGATAAATATAACTCGTACATTCAATTTAGGACTTTTACATACATTAGGGTCAGTGGTTACTTGGGATATCCATACAATTTATCTGGGTACTTAGATTATAAAGTTGTAGTAATGGAATTGACTAGGCAAATGGTGCATCCACATGAGATGATTTTTTCTAAGAAGATAAATAATCCTTTCAAATTTCTAGTGGAGATAAGATACTACTCATGTCCATCTCTTGCAAAAGTGAAAGGATTGGAATAGGAAATGGGTCATTATAATATTGATTTAATGCCATCCAAGCCAAAATATGATATTAAGTGGTTAGTAAATACAACAATAAGTGTGATCTTGCAGCATTCACACTACATAGATAAATGGTCTAATTGTACCAAAAAAGAAGATGTTAGGAAATTAGACTTCATGAGATTAACAATACAAGAGTTTCTTGCCTAAAATATTAACCCCATCCCTAAAGACATGGTGGATGATAAGATAACACTATCTAGTGTGTATAATGATTCCAATGTTGAGGCTCAACCCATATCATAGGTAGATGTCAATGTCAAAG
This sequence comes from Torreya grandis, assembly GCA_037957365.1. Classification (NCBI taxonomy): domain Eukaryota; kingdom Viridiplantae; phylum Streptophyta; class Pinopsida; order Cupressales; family Taxaceae; genus Torreya; species Torreya grandis. The sequence goes on along the minus strand of JARHVA010002702.1, from coordinate 2,331,240 downwards.
AGAATATTTTCATTGCATGTAGGGATTTTTTTATTATGAGGAGAACCTTCAAGTGGTTAAAATAATAGGGGGTTGACTTGGGTGCCTATGATACCCCTGCCTTCCTAGAGTTTAGATAGATTAATGAGTTGAAATTTTTTATTATAGCATATACAAGTGATTCTTCAACTATAACAACAATAAAAAAGGGTAGGGGTGAGAGCAAAGTTGGTGATATTGACTTTCACCAAAATAATTAATATAGAATCGATAATGACATCAAAATCCAAAGTGGGGCTATCATTTTTTAAGTTAACAAGCCTAGCAAAGAACTGGGATAAAATTACCATAGGGGAGGTTTAACTAGCTAGTGCTACCCATATATCCATTACAACTGAGGGAGCCCTAATAATGCTAGCCATTCTGGTAGTTACCCTAGTAATTGATCTAATTATTTCCCCACAGGCACAATAATCAATGGTTGATCCTCACCCAAAGATCTACACAAAAAAAGAGGGGAGGAAAAGGAGATCCAAAGCATCCTAAGCAATAGAGACCCCAAAAAATGTTATAACATCTAACTAGAAGTCCCAAAAGGAGGAAAGAGGTTGCATTCCAAGATGTGCCCTCCAAATAATCCTACTTGAAAATAATAGAGGAAAAGTCTTCATTCACCTAGAGATTGAGGGATATGAGCAATGATGAAGACTCAAATGAAGAGGCCTATTTATGAACTAATGAAGAAGACGTGTGCATTCACTCCCCCTCAAGTGAAGATTGGGCAAAAAACTCCAAGGGAAAGACCACAAACCCTGGTAAAGGCCCTGATGGTAGGATTATTTACTGAATAGGATCCTTTAGGAGTAAAGGATGGAGGTAATGAGGAGGCTCTTTTAACCTCAAATGGTCCTTTGTCTTTTGATGATATAGTATAGGTTGGAATTGAGGTAGCTACTCAGGATCAAGCCCCTCATGAGAAGGAAACAATTTCCTTAGATACAGATGTATTTTTTGAAGATGTCATCACTCAACCACTAAGCCAGAATAAGGATGATGAAGTTGAGGACACTTAGAAATCTAATTGAAATAATGGGATAGAGCTAGAGAATGATGATCACATCCCCATTGGTAATGCAGAGGTGGAGGAATAAAAATAAGAACAAGTAACTATTAGAATAGTGTTGGATGTTCCTTCCCCTCTAAAGGTGTCAAAATCAACACTAGAGGAGAAGGTAAATGTAGATGAATTTGGGGGAGAAAACCTAAAAATGGGTACCCCCACCCATTTAGAGATAAATAAAGAGTTGGATCGGTCCAATAAAGATGTTGAGGAAGGTGTCTCAGGAAATATTACTTCAGTTGAAGTACCCAAAGGTTTCCCTCCTCTCATCAAGGTTCATGATCTAACCCATAATAAAGGTCTTGAGGCCATGATTGGTGAAGAGCTGCTTGAAGACAATAAGGAATTTACCATAGTGATAAGGATATAGAGCAGTTCATGCTAAGTTCATAACCTACTCTAGTGACACTCCCTTTATCAAATGTTCTAGCAATACCACCATTTAATATCTCAAAGCCTATATCAATGTCCACCACACTGATGAGATTTTATACTAAACCCCTTCTCTAGGTCATAGAGTAGGTCAAGGAGAAAAAGAGTGGTTTAAGCAAAATAGGGGATATTGATGTAATGAAGATTGCCCAAGTATGAAAGGCCAAAGTACCAAAGAAGGACAAATTACATTTGAGGACCACATATACTAATACAAGGGAAAGGAATATGGAAATAGTAAATCCTAAATAGGGTGACATGAAGAAGGATGCTCCCCTTGAAAGTTACACAATTTATCGATATTATTTAGGGGAGCCTTCTAGGAATGAGATAAAACATAGCTCATAAGTTTTGGCAAGCATGGTAGCCCATGGAATGGACAAAGATAAAGCTTCCATGGATGAATTGAAAGCATAGAATTAGGATATGATCTAGAACTTATAAAAGTTACTAAGAGAGACTAAGATAGTAACTTCAACTACCACTAAGGCTCTATACCTTCCTCTATTCTCAATAAGATCACTAGATTTTAGTCGAGCTGATGATATGAAAGATAGAAGATGGGTCATAAAATATTAGCAAAAGGATTTGAGCACCAGAGCCAAAAAAAAAATCCACTTGGAATTAGAATGTGTAGATGACATAGTGGATAAAAAAGGAGACTGTGAATCTTAGATGTTCATTTATGATGTAGACATAAAGAATTGGGAAAATATCCATCTCAAGGTGGACAAAATTTGTAATATGGGCATGGATGTCTTAGTGGTAGAGAATATCATCTCTTTTGATGATCACAAAAGGCTCAAGGACTATCATTTGGCAATTAAGCATCAATTGACAATGTTAAAGGATGGAATCTTTGATTTAAAATGAGAAGAAAAAACTCTCAATACTATGACAGAGGAAATAGATTCCACCCTCATAAAAATGGTAAACCTTGATGGTGCAGGTGACTTGATGGAAAAGGCAATAAGCGTTTCCCTAAAAAGCCTCATCGATGCACCATAAGGGGCCTTTGATGCCAACAAAATAAGGTAGTTGGTATCACTTGAGAAATATTGTGACCAACTCAAAGCACTAGTTGGGCAAAAATAGGCCATGCTTCAAAAGGTCACCACTTAGCTTGAGGAGTACAACACCAAGTTTAAATACCAAGTAGGCCCAAACCAAAAGAATCTTGCCTCTATGATCGATGAATATACCAATTATAATAATAGGTTGGTGAAGGATTTAGTTATCAACATCGATTCTGGAGCATGATCAAATATTTTGGTTTTTTCTAAGCTGACAAAACTCTTCACTCTTCTTCTCTCTTCTTTCATCTCTTTTCTTCTCATTTCCCACATGGAAAACCATTGTATTCCACCTATTAGTGGCATGTCCCTTTCAAATTTAGTTTGAATAATCATATATATAGGAAAGGAAAGGGAGGTTTTTGTTTGTTATTCAAATAAATGAAGTTTGTTTTGTCCCTTTCAAAATTGTCCTCCACGTGTATAACTAATTTTTTTATTGTAGTGGAGTATCAAGTTTGTCATCATCATAGAAACACGGGCACAAATATGAGGAATCATGTTCTTTATAATGTTGAATAGACTCTAGGCTCATGAAATATTTTTCTAGTTGGAACATATTTAGTAATATCCTAAGCTTAGCTAAAATTATATAAGTAAAGGAGGTTTGTCCCTTTACAGAGGTCAGTTAATTTTTGATTCTAAAGCTATAGCTTAGAGAGTCCTCCCTATGTGATTTTTTGGTGCCAAATTGATTTCTATTGTAAAATCATTAGCAAGCTTTGAGAGCATTCAAAATGTCTCCCTTATTATAGAATTGTTTTACATAGTGTTCTATTATGTAACTTTCAAGACATGTTGTATTCAACTTTGATTCAATTGATAAATGGAATTTGTTCATGGTTTACTATTCCTTTTTCTTGTTTAAGTAAAATTCTCTATTTCACATGCTTGGTAGATTGGTTATATGATATATTCTTATTTATGGTAATCATTTAGGGTTTATACCTAGAGTATAAAATCCTTTCTATTTTGAGATTTTGGAATAGGGTATTGATATCCTTTTTAAGGGCAGTCCTAGGCTCATGAATTCAACTGGAGGGAATTATTGAAGGATGATTTGCAACATTGATTGTAAAAATTTTAGGATCATTTATGCATGATTTTATTTTATCTATTTTTGAACTAAAAAGCAATTGTTAATGAAGATAGTATAGCTATTTTGTGAACTTATTTGTGCTCATTAATCAAGTTTTACCCTATCTCACCCTATAAATAACATGTTGTTTTCATATTATAAGTATTTTTTGCATTATAAATGCATAAAACCTTACATGTTTGAAATGTGTTCACTATGTGTGATTTAAATCCTAGTGTTTCAACTCTCATTTATTCCTTGTTATTCGAGATACTTACCAAAATGAAGATTGTAGCCACAATTTCATCTATCTTTAGTAACTCATATATGATGTAAATCATTTATGAATTTTCCATGACAACCCTTCATGGGTGAAGTGTACAAGTTTGGTTATTCTTTGGTCATATTTCATTTTTCATACTAATAATCCTCATGGAGATTAAAGTGCAAAACTCCTTCATGTGAGCAAGGTACCTCAGTAGGTCCTCTCACCTTAGTTTAGGCAAAGCCAAAAGTAGCAAGCTATAATGAAATATTATTGGATTCTCATCTTAGCTTTACATCCTCTTCAAGTGTGAAAGGTTGAATTATAGAGGTGTAAAAATAAGAACTAACACTAGGAAAGAGGTGGGAAGACCATTGGTGCTTTGAGATTTTATTTTTCCCTATATTATAAATTACAACTAACACAAACATATTATATATATTTCTTTAGGCTTTAACACCTCCCATACACACTCCTCTAAGTAATTCACCACCCTAAGAAACCCTTAAATAATCCAAAATAACTTTTTTTTACCAAACAATGTCGCATGGGTCAAACCTTTTCTTAAAAATGGCCACATTATAGGACTAGGTTGGCCCAGTCGACCTAGTTTAGGACCTAACTATTTTATTTATTAAATAATTGGGTCACCTGGACCAATTATTCCATCTAAAACTATGGAAACATTTGGGCTATATTTGGCTATATAAACACATCCTTTTCACCATTTTCATTATAAAGAGATAGATATAATAATTTATGTCTGCATCTACTTATCCACCATTCTAAGTGAGGATTCATTGCTTATGGTTTCATAATTATTTTGGAGAGAAAAATATTGTCTTGTGGGAAAAATATTTTGGATGTATAGGATAAGTCATGTAGCCGAAATATAACCTATCTTTTTTATCCTTATGAACCACAACAACCTCTTATAAAACACCCTTGGCCAAGGGAGAGATTGAGGCTCAGCAGGTTCATCTTCACGGTAAATTATTCCAAACTCTTGCTCCTCTTCATTAGTAGATATATTTACATGTGTTAGCTTATGAATATGTTTATCTTTCCATGCATTAGGATTACCTCTACATTGACTTGTGTATATTTCTTATTTGCATCTTTACTTTTATGTTTATTATCCTCATTTTATGCCATAAGCTTTGGTGAGCACTATATTAGATTTACTTTACTTTGTCATTTACTTTTTTAGAAACTATAGGACCTAAATAGGGTTATTATGTGTTATTTATTTACTAGAGTATTTAGAACCCTCTCTAATTATATTGTGTGGAAATATAACCCTTATTTAGGTCAAGTAGATCCATATTGAAAATGATCCCAACTTTTTAAATGTACCAACAAGCAGAAGGGCTAGTGTGATTTATCTTCTCTGAGCTAGGATTGATTTATAGATAAGATTCACTTTCCCTTATAATATAGCAATTCCCTATGCTATATATATATATATATATATATATATATATATATATATATATATATATATATATATATATATATATATATATATATATATATATATATATATATATATATATAAATATATATCACACTACTATTATACTACAAACTTATAAATAAAACAAGAAATAATACATTAAATAAAAATCCTAAACTACATAATGCTACTTATCACCCACTCTTGATATTTTTATGAGATCAAATAGATATTACTAATGGTAAGGATTAAGCCTATAATAATTTACATACCCAATAATAATGGTTCCATATAGATACTTACACATAATAGTTTTTTTTATGATAATTCATGAATAATGTAGGATCTTTTCCATCTAATGTGTAGCTTGCCGAGAAATGCTCTGAGTTTACTATAATATAATAACACTATCTATTCTATATGTATTTGGTTCATGGGTCATGATCATGCCATGATTTTTGACTTTGTTTACTAACCTCTTACGTCCATTGTGTTATATGTATAGTTTATTCCATTTAAGTTAGATTCATCAATCTTGCCTGCAAAGAGTCTTGATATCCTAGTCTCATGATCATTGTAATTCAAATACTAGGGACTATGTATTCCATGGGCATTATTGCTTCAAGTCCATAGACTAGATGAAATGGGGTGAAACATTTCTCACATTTTTGGTTTGTATTGTATGACCATAAGATCACAAGAATTCCATCTTCCCAATCATCTCTTTAGACATTGAATATCTTTGTGATCATCTTGCTAAAGACTTTGTTCGATGTTTCTACTTGTCCATTTTCATATGTGATATATGTCATGCTTTTATGGTATAAGATCATAAACCCATTCATGAGAGTCTTTATGGTAGTATTGATGAAATGTGTTCCTCTATCACTCACTATCTTGATCGAACACCCAAATCTGGTTATAATATTTTCATAGAGTAACTTGGTTGTGTCCTTAGTACTATAGCTTGGTGTCATAGCTACTTTAACCCATATATTAAAATAGTAGATAATAGTGATTACATGTCTTGCATGACTAAATTTTTTGGATAGATTGATTTATCCCATAAAATCAACACCCCATTATTTAAGTGGTTGTTCAACTAGCATAGAATTTAGTCACATCTCATCTTTCTGATTTGGTTTTCTCATTCTTTGATAGCTATTAGTTTTTATCTACCTAGTGTGTATCCTAAAATAGGTTAGGCCACTATAGATTACTTTATATAATATTTATCATATCATATTATCCTAAGAAATGTCCACTTGTGATTCCTTGATGTACCTCTTCAAGAATATAAGATCATTCATGTTCTAGATCTACTATGCATAGTACTTCATCTTTACCCATTTTGTATAGAAATCCATTGATAATGCTAAAGTGAATATCTCGTGTTATCAACTGATATGTGTCCCTTTCTACATAGTTCATAAGGAAGCTTCCTTGTTATAGGAAATCTATTGTATTCCATATTTTCAAAAATCACAGAGGCTTAAAATAGATGTGCATGAGGTGATTCATCTTTAATTGTATTGGTTCCTGTCCATTATGTATTATATTCAAATGGTCTAACCCCACATTTTCTCTCCTAAGATTGACATTAATTCATAACTAAAAACATTGAAACAAAATGAGCCACTTAGATATCTACCCTCCTAACATGGGATTATTTACCATATATCACAGACCTAGTGATCAATTAAAAATTCAAATGGTATTTCTAGATGATAATGTATAAAATTTTGAAGTATGAACACCATTTCTAAGGTTTCCATTTTTGTAGTCATATAATTATTCTCTACAACTAAGATTTTTCCAATTGTGAATGGAATGGGATGGTCCAATACTCCATCTCATGGCTGTACAAGAACAAATCCTACTGTAGTTTTTAAAGCATCAACATGAATGTGAAAGGTTTACTCAAATTATAAAATACTAAAATGGGATTTTTTACTAATATTTGCTTCAAATCTACAAAAAAAAATTACCACTCTTTAGTCCATTCAAACATGGTATCCTTATCCAGTAGCTTTTCTAGAGGAACATATAATTTTATATCCTTTTATGAATTTCCTATAATATACTATATGACCCAATAATTATTGTACCTTAGTAGAATTTGTATGAGGTGGAATGACTACAATAACTATGACTTTATCTTGGTCAATGAAAATCTCATCACTGCATACTATATAACCCAATAAAACACCAATAGGTGTAAATAAAAAGCACATTTTTAAAATTTTAGTGTAATACTTAGAGTGTGACATTTTTTCAATGTCAAACTCAACTTGGATATATTATCTTTGAAAAAATAAAATATATCCCAATCATCTAAGAAATAATGGATGAAGTATTTAAATGTAATTACCATAGCCCTAGGAAACATAGTAGGGGCATTATTCAATCTAAATAACATTAAATTATATGTAAAACAGCCCTGTTTTGTTATAAATGTGGTTTTGAATTAATCTTCTATTGTGAATAGTATTTGATGGTAGCCACTGAACCCATCTACAAAAAATTACACTTCATGTTTTGTGACTGACTCCAAGTCTTCACCTATGAATAAAATTAGAAGTGGATGATTAATACATGAATCATTTAGTATATGATAATCCACCCACACACTAATGTATATAGACTTATTAGGTTAAACCACTTTGGGCTAACATAATCTATTTTTTCCACTATATATATAATGCTTGTTTCTTACATCGAATCTAGTTCAACTTTTAACTTCAACTTCAAGTTGGTATTTAACCTATATAGATGCTTCTTCAAGGCCTCACACACACTTTTATCTCTATGTGCATCTCTCATATGGAAGGTTATAATCAATTCACTTATACAAACCTAGTTGGAAATACATCTTGGTAATCTCATAGGATTTGTAATCCCTTAGACACCTAATTCTATGTTTAGTAGTTACCCAAAGTTGCAAGTTTTGGCATGTACTTTGTTTAAATATTTACCACTAATTTTTTAATAGATCATAATATTTTTTTGGAGACACTTATAATTGAGTATTTCATTGTTATTTGGCATTTTCACTCCTAAATATGTATATTTTACAATTGTCTATCTTCATTTTATTTTATGAATGTTGGTTTTGGGTTCCTCCACTTCTTGCTGTAGCTAAAAGAATCCTTTCAAATCTAGGTCCTCATCACTATCATCAGATTCCTATATTCCTCCTTATCCATGATTCAATTAAATTTTTTTATCATAAGGTTTTACATTTGTTTATTTTCCTTATAGTTTATGAGAGCTACATTCAAGTCCTTGGTTGCTTCCTCATATGAAGCAAAGTCTAGTGTACTACTAAGATCTTTTGTTTCACCATGACACAAGAATATATTCATCTTATACAAAGATATGTGTACCACTAGGTTATCATCCTCAAAAAAAAAAATCTAAACAAAATATTTTTACAACTATGACCAATTATTAGTCTCCCTTTTATGGTCTTCATATATGTACCTTGTTGTTGGGAATGTAGTTAGTGTGTATCTGAATAAATGTATCCAATATTTAGGTTTTGTACCTGGTTCAAACCATACATATACACACACCTATGGATTTTCATCTCTATAAACTAACCTTATTTTTAAAATGTCCATTTTTTTAGACAATAGTTGGTATTTGAAATCATGCTCATAAAAATTTGCAAGCCTCATCCCATTGCAACTAGATTGTTTTATGTGATGCCCACTGAGTTGTAGTAGTTCCCTTCAATGAATAGTTTAGTACACTCACCCTATAATCTATATTTGTTACATGTTATTATATCCTAAAAATTAATGGATCTATGGTTTCATTTGTAAAATACTAAGGTGATTGATGCTCTATAGTAAAAACCATGCTCATCAAATGTATCTTGTGATCTCCTCTTACCCAATTCAACATATGGGTGTTTGAATAACCACTTATTGAAGATGTCATATCCTAGGGTAGAATTCATTATATAATTGGATTTTATATACCATATCTATGAAAACTAATTTATATAATAAATCTACTTTAGACCTAGTTAGAGATCACACATATGGTGACTTACAGTCTTTTATTTGGAAATATGGAATTGGTGCCTTTTTATCATAGTTGTGGAAATAGCAGTTCATTTTGTTATGGAAATTTTGATATTCTCCAAGTCATAGTGTATTGGGATTTGATTCAGTGCATACTTTGAACCAATAATTATCCTCATAGGTAAAGGGTGAATCTAGATCTTTAGTTATAATATAGGGCTTGTTCTCATGTTTATTTATATGAATAATGATAATTTTATCCCCTTGGTGTGATTGTAGTTGATTATGCATTATATTAATGGTAATATAACCATTGTAATCCCATTTCTTACCAATCAATGTAAGTGTGTTTTATCAATCTCATTATCAATTACTTCAAAATCTCCTTACACACTCAGGTCTGCAATTTTAATCTCCACATCCTCCAACTAGCCAATAGGTTCTACCCTCCCATGGTATCTGAAGCTTATTATTATTGGACTATATATAGGCATTAGTCATCTAATATATTCCCATGTAGATTTAGGGATCATATTGACTTTGCCCCCAAAGTCAAACACAACTTTTGGTACTTCATACCCTACCAACTCAATATCCATATGGGAGTCAACACACCAGATATTATTAGATTTTACATACCATACTAATGTTTTAGTGTGTTATAGACCCCTCTGTGTGCACTCTAAAAATTTATGTATAAGTTTTATAATATTATGTGATATGTCATAATTTTATAGAGGACTTAAGATCGATCAAAGTAATAAGGACTGTGCATATCTCATGATTCACATAATTTTCACATACATCTACACATTAATGGTTACAATATCACCTTCTAATGTAATCTAATGTTTAATTTTTGTAAAACCTAAGTTTATTGGTACACCTTCTCATTTATATCATAAGGTTAGGATATTTATCTTGTTGGACCTTTCTAATTTTTTATTCCTATAACATCTCTAAAGGAGGTAATCCATGTTTTTCATGCCTTTGTAGACACTATCTTAAATTTTATATCACCTCATTCTTATAAATTTGGAAAATACATATCATGGATGTAACTTCATATTCTAGACATTTTTGCTAACAAAAGTCATACATAAAATATATCTATGTACCTAGTTACTTAACTCTTATTATGACCAAGGTTATTTTGATGACTCAAGACTTTTATCATGCCTAAAATTCTATAAAAATTCTTATATTTTATCTTAAATTTCTAGTCCTGCACCTTTTTTTTAATTATCTCGACACTTGCATCCCAATCAAATACTTACATCAACATAAGTGTCTTATCACAATACAAGTGTCTAGTGCCCTAAACTCATCAAATTTGTAAATGAAACATATTCCTATGGTTTTCCTAAGTGATTTAATGTAATATATTATCTAAAGGGATTGCTATAAATATAAAATCAACCCTCATTCATTCCTCACCTAGAATCATCTTACCTACTCACTAGGCAAATTACCAAAAGCATTAAATCAAGCACTCGAGTGTGAAAAGCTTTATTATGTTATCCTATTTATGTATCAGTCATAGGGACATCACATATATAGGTATAAAGTAATGGAGTATCCTAGGATCTATATTTTCCAAGTTATAAGCTAGGTCACTATTGTACTTACTTATCACACATTGCATGATTCACACACAAGCCAATGTATAAGGGAGAACTACATAAGTTTGAGTCCCTATTCATAGTATTAGATATGTAGGAAACACTTATTGATATAGGGGTATTTTGGCATAAATTAACACCATGTTATCACTAAGCCATTTTTCCCATAGCCACTATAAAGATGAAGAACCAAGGTTTACTATTTGACAAGGAGTGATAGTCCATGACCTAGATATGAATGCACTAGAATGAAGGTGACATATAATCCAAAATCATCCAAGTGGTCACATCTAGTTTCACCATTTATTTTATACTAGACACCTACATCCAAGTCAAATAGTCACATCGATGTAACTATCCAAAGTTGACACAAGTGTCTATGGCTACAAAGGTGTAATTTCTAGAATCAAGTGACTATTCAAGAATCTAGATCTAATATAATTTATAATTGTTTTATATCTAGATCTATATTAGCGTCAAAAACATCTACGTATCATGTGATCATTATTATTATAATATCTAGCATACCTATACTTTCTATTTTAACATATCTCAACATAATAAATTTAGTATATGTTTATCTAAGTTTTATAATTAATTTGACTAATCTAAATATATTCTACATCCTTGTGACCTATGACATCTCTACCCCTTTAATCCTATATTCTCCATTATCTAGATTTTATGGGTAAATAATTGGTGAACCTAACCTTTGTGTCTTTGTGTATAAACCCTAGTTAGACTACAGTTTCTTATTTTCTAATTTATTAATGCAGTAACTATTATGTTTTGATTTTTATTATTGTGATTGATTTTTACTTAGAATTTGTATGTATTTATTATCATATTCTCATATATAATTTTATAACATTTAAAATGGACACAAAGGATCCTCTTACACCTCACCCTATGGAGGGTGATATTTATCATCCCTCTAACCAAGTCTAGGCTATCACTTATCCAAGGGGTAAGGTGCCCCATCCTATAATTTCAAATCAAGGTAATCAATATAAAATATGTAGGTTTTTTGTTTATTAATCCCTAAAATATCAAATCATTAGTATAATCAAATTAATAAAAGAGTTATAAAATCAAATTACAAACATATAGAATCCAACACATGGTAATGTTAATCATGTGTTTGCATCCTCATCTACCAATGTTATGCCAAACAAGGTTTCACATCCAAATGAAACGATAAAATAGAATACATATGAAAAAAGTGATTCAAAAAGTGACCAAAAGGATACTAAAAGTCCAATTGAAATCTTAAGATAAATTATTCAAAATAAAGTGATTGAATTACCTCCTCCACACCCTAAAAGGAGATCCAATATTATTGTATATATCATAGAATTCATGGGCATCATACAAATTATTGTTTTGAATTAAAGAGAAAAATAAAAATTATCAAATGTAGTGGTGATCATATCATTATACATCAATCAAGAGACCCACTCACATTATGAGTACCTCTCCTAAAGCACAAGTGGCAAAACAACAAATCTTGGCACCAAAGAAAAATTCTGAGTAAACATAGTTACAAATACCAAGCATAGCATAAAAAAACATTAAAAAAGTAAAATTAGATAATGAAAAGGATCCAAATCTAACTTTCCATAATGATACTTAGCTTTCCAAACCATATGTTTTTGGGCATGAATATATAAAGCACTTTGGTTATCATGGTCAAGGATTGGGAAAACATTCTCAAGGCATAACTCATCTTATCTATGTATCTGATAATAATGAGCATCAAGGCTTGGGATATATTGTAAATACTAATCAAAATAATTAAAATATGCATTTTATGAAAGAATAAAAACCTAAAACTAAGAACAAGTCCAAGATTATATCACAAATAAAAAAGACAATGTTACAAAAAGATCAAGAATAAAATTTTCTAACTCAAACTCAAGATGAGCAAGCAAGCATTTTCAAAGCAAGGTTTATAACAAATGAATTTTCAAATCAAGACATTCATACAAAATCAAATGATACATATGTAGTTGATAAGGATTTAAAAACCTTATCTACTTCATGTATAGATGAATAAATAGCTGAGTGCATTATTACAAAGTCTATACTTTCATCCTCAAAAAATAAGTCAAGGCACAAATTACATATTTTCCTAATGTTAAAAAAAACAAAATTTCAAGAAAGATACTCCAATATATGGTTCACTTGGTTTTTCATACATAGATAATCCCAATGGTATATCACATGTTTAATAATAACCTAATAAAGTAAATATTTCATATATTAATAACACAAAAGATTGGTATGATCTTGATGATACCAATTATGTAGCCTATGAGTATGACACACATGATATAGGTGTTGAGACCAACAAACCCCCATTTTTTTGCTTTTGCTGAAAGGGGACCCTTGTGAATGTTTCAAAACTTTTGTGTTCTGGATTGAATGTGAAAGGATTGTTCTCTCTTGAATTTTAAAGGTAATTCAATTAAAAGATATGAGCATCAGTGTACTGGTTATGATTATGTTTCATGGACTAATGTTTCTAATAATTGACTTTAAGGTGATTAGTTACAAGTTCCATGGAGAAAGCTAGGGTTCCTAAGTAGTAGACCCTAGGGGTTTGAATTCAAATTTTCAAAAGAAAAATCTAGTGGGAAATTTTATTTTCTTTCAATTAAACAACCATAAGTCTAAATTTATATTAAGCTTTGATTATGTTTTTCAACATGACCAAATGTTAATATAAAATCAAGACTTGGACCTTTTTCCCTTTTGAAACTTGAGAGCCCTTTTGGATTAAATAAGTATTATTAAGGTTTAAGTTTATTTGTGTTTGTAAACACAAACAACTTTTAAAGGTCTAAACCTTAGGCTAAACCTTTATACATATCGGGCCTTAACTTAAAATTCATACACTTTTGTAAATTTGATGCTTCTCACTCAATCAAAGATTTTGATTCAATGATGTGAACCAAAGCCAACATCAAAAGGGAAACCAATCACTAGCAAGCACTTTAATTATGATCCAACTATCCTCACTACCTCAAAAGCTTTAATCCAATGGTGTACATCGATCTCAAAGCCTCATGAACTCCTGAAATCCCAATGCATGGAACTCAATCAATGAATCAAAGTAGTTTTATTATATTAAATTTGATAAGTTTGATCCTATCATTTGACATTTATAAGGATGTATTTGATGTTATCAAACCCATCGAATTTCACCTTGAAATTTGATGCATGGTACTCAGTCATTAGATTGAAGCAATTCCATTATCTTAAATTTGACAAGTTAACTCCCATCATTTGATGTCTATAAGGATATATTTGATGTTACCAAACCTATCAAATTTAACTTGGACCACTTTTCAAATCCTAAGCAAAGGGGGAATTTCTAAATATCCTTTCAAGGAATTCTTAGTAGTTTTATGTAGGAAAACTTAGCATAAAAGGTCTTAACCAAAGTTATTTTGTGTTTCTTGACATAAAATAACTTTGAGAATATCATTTTTAAGTTTAAATTTTATATAGTCATGAAACTAATTAAAAGGTGTGCATCTTATAGGATCCAATGATGATCACTCATTCACTAGATTTGATACAGCAGTGTGTCGAGCCTGAAGAATTTTCAAAAGGCTTCACGAGCTTGATGTGTGGCCAATAAACATCCTAAAAGGCATGAATTTAATGATATGGGCCCAAAAAATAACTAAGGATGATCGTTTGCTTGTTAGATTTCATCCAATAGTGCGATGAGCCTGAGGACTTTTCAAAGGCCCCATAAGCTTAACTCATGGCATAACTAGTGAACTTAAGGATCAAAGTACCAATGAAATGCAAGACCTAGATTCAAATTTTTAGAGAAAAATAAAGAAGGATTTTGAAGGCCAATGACTAGTCTAACTAATATTTATGAAATTTGCTGTGAAATGCATGGAGTCACACCACATAGGCTCCATGTAAGAATGAAAGATCAAAATGAAAGATATCCTAAGCTCAAAAATGTAGAGGACATGATAATAAGGTCCCATAAAATCTAAGGCATGTATAAGATTAAGAGCTGGGTATTTTAACCATTAAATCTCAAAAACCCTAAGCCCTCTATAAAAAAGAACTAAATCAGCTCAATTGATCATAAATCAATCAAAATAATGAAACTAAAACCTGAAGCAAGTACCCTAGTGAAACCCTTAGTGAAATTGTAAGTATAATTTAGTGTCATAAATGGTAGTAGGTAGATAATAGAAGAAAATGGAATTAGAGATTTATCTAACTTCAAATAGTGAAGGAAAGATCTTCAAGGACACAGAGTTGGACTTGATAGCTTTAAATGTGCATGGAATCAAGAACTAGTCTGAGTTATTCTTCTTTATGGAGGAAATACAACCAATTTCTTAGGAATAAAAATGGAATGCCTCTATGCACTAAATATATAATGACCTAATCTCAATTCAATTGGTAGGCCTTCACCATGTTGTAGCTAAACTAGAGGTAATGCATTGTATCAACCTCCTTGCTCCCATTTTCATTAATTGTAGAATAGATGGGGAATGGATCATTCAAGAGAGAATCACTAATAAGTTTGAATGCATAGATCTTGTCACCTTATAAACTTATTACAAGCTCCCCTTGCATCATGTTGATCTCCCATCCTTGAGAGAATGGATAAACACCCAAAACCTAGATTTAGTCCTCACACCTTGGTTAATCTAAGGATCCTATGTTTTTAGGTCCCTTGATGGTAGGATTATAGTTACCTATGGTTTTGATAGGGATGAGGATCCATCTAATTAAAAAATCAAGGATTTAATTCCATTGGATGGAGGAAAGAGACAAGCAGAATTAGCCTTGGTTCCCCTGGCACCTAGAAAGAAGCCTAGGTTAACCTTCGTTTACCCTACCAGTGAAGTTAACATCTTCAGTGATGAGAATCCTATTTATAGACCAATAATTCTTGACTAGTTTTTTATGAGAACTTATATAAAATCCCATCTCTTTCTCCATCATTGGATTTAACTCAAGTTGGCATAGATTCTCAAGACAATATCAAGCTAGTGATCTAAGACATTGTGAATAGACAAGCAAAGAGAAGGATCCAACTCCTTCACAATAAAGAAAGCTAAGGGATTAACATCCTAGGGGCCTCTGAGAGTTCAAGTTTAGAATTTATTGAATAGATAAAGTTAAAGGAGTATAACCCTTAGGTCCACTGCAATCTAGACACATCAACTCTTGAGAGAGTAGTGATAAAGATGTCTACTATTAGTACTGAGGAGTTCACCTTTCAAAAGCTGGAACCATTTGTGGGATTAACTCCCATTCAAGGGAAAAAGGAAAGAGAACATCCTTTTTTTATGAGGATGTAGCTAGTTTGATAATGGCATATAATGACCTTGGCTAGAATTCAAGGAATGAAGTAAAGGATCCTCAACTTGGAGAAGGAGAAGTAAGATTTAGAGGCTCAAGTCCTACTTTCAATTCCTGAGGACATATTATAAATGATGAATAAATATTTACTAGACACATTTGAGAATTTAAAGATCATCAAGATTAGATTAAGTGCTCTAAACCATAAAACTGAGATGGCACAAGCCTTAATCACTCAATGGTAGAATTCTCAAGCTCAGATGATGGAACTCATCAAGGTGCATAGGACAAAGTAGGTCCTAGACTTCAAGATCATCAATCTAAGACATTTAGATATCCTCATGGAAATTTTGATGGATAAGCAAGAATATTTTATGACCTAGTGTATTAATGTTTACAACTTCATAAAGGAAGACAAGGACCTAGTAAGTAGAATGGATAAACTTTTGGGGAACCTATTGGATAACCCTTCTCAAACTAATATTATGGACCTGATCAGTGATGAAGAATTCAAGTAGAGAGTTGGTGTCTAAATTTAGGGTATTAAGGACAATCAAGGCCATTATACCAAGGATAATTAAAATATCTTTGACATCATTAATACTGTAGAGAAGCAGATTACAAAAGCATAATGTATCAAGGAACTCATGGTTAAGGCTGATAGTGAATTTGACAAGTTAGCAAATTAAGAAGATGATTGTCTATTGAAGCCTATAGTGGATTTTGAGATAATCAAAGAGTAATACACGAAGGTGAAATACTTCTTTAGATAGGGATAATTGAAGGGCCTACTAATGTAATTTGTAAAATAATATTTTGTTTATAAAATATATGCTAGTTTGTTAGCATATACTTATTTTTGTCAAGTTGGCATGACAACATTTCACATTATGTCTCTATATTAAGGATAGCTATCCTTATCCTACATGTGGATATTTTGAGAAAGTTAACTAGTTAACTACCTATGTTTCCTATAAATAGGTAGGTGGTTACCATTTTGTAAAGGTAGATTTTTTGAGCAATTGTATACCAGGAGCATTTAATATAACTAAGGAATTTTGAAAAGTCTATCTTGAGATTTTGTTAAATTTCCATGTTGTCTCTCAATTGTATATAATAATCTTAAATTTGAATGGTTCTCCTTGTTTTGAGTCACATTCTAAATCATAAGGTTATTGATTTGTGCTAATGATAGATTAATTATAAATATCTCAAGTATACTTCATTTTATTTTCTCTGCATTTGGATGTGCTTAGGCTATTCAAACCACAGTAGCAAAATGTTTAAAGTAAATTTGGTTCGTACTTATGATTTATATATTTCCTCTAAATTTTGCTTGATTTATGATGTAATCTGAGTTCATGCTATTTTATATCATAAATTGGTTCATGTGTGCTCAAAGTAATTAGAATTTTGTCATAATATTTGAGATGAGAACTTGTAATCATGTTTATTTTCTACCTTAACCTTCTCTTTTCTTATTTTTTCATCAAGACTCACTTTAGCTTAAAGATCATTATTAATATTCATTTAGATTATTCTAGAAATCACCAAATTCATAAGGATCCAAAGATTTAGACCCTGGTGGCTCCCAACCACCCAATTAAAAAACTATTGTGGACAGTTCTCATACTCTTCTTCTATTTCACCATAGACATCACCAAATTATCAAAAAATGCAACTCATGCCTTGAATTTTTCAAATCCTAAAATGAGAAGTGTTCATCAACATTGAAGAGCACCTGTGGTACATTTTGAAGCATTAACAATAGGGCTTCCACAAATACATCCCATTGATGATTTCCCTGGGTTATAATATTTCTTTTACCTATGCATGATCATGATACATATAGGTTATATCATTCTATGGTCACCTTACAATATCATGTTTGAGCTCATATATATACTTACACATGCCTTTACCCATGTTTATATATTTCGTAGTGTACTTGATATATTATTTACTTAACATTTTTTATTCACACATATATCTAGGGACTAGTATGAGATGTTTTATTTTGGTTGTTTATTCTTTCATTTATGCACTTCCTTGAGTTTCTTGTCTTGATATTATCTTACTTGATTGAGCATTTGAATATGATTTGTTATTTTCAATCCATGTGCCTTTGTTTGCATCTTTGACATTTGAATATGTCATTTTTTATTGTATGTTAACATTTAAATATTTCATTATTTCTTTTTTGGACATTTGACTTAGTCATATCCCTTCAATTGTGTAGCATTTGAACATGACCCTTGTTTGAGATCTCCTTAGACCATTATATTTTGATTTAATTTTGAGTGCTCTTGTGTGTTTTCTTAATTACTTATTGAGATTGAACTATTACTATATGTACATTGTCATGATCTACATTGTGTATCTCAGGGATTGGTGTGATCACATTCTTCATGCTTTAATGATATATCTATATAGATATGTTCCTTATATATGCGATAGGATATATTCACAAGTTTACATGATTATCTTATCCTTTTGAGGTAAGGTAGATACTAGTTGATACTTCTCCTTCAAAATGAGAGGAATATTAGTGGGGGCATGCCATAGATGCATGATTTTCAAATTATTTCAAAGATTCAGATTATAGTGGGGGTATGTTTTGAAACCATGTTCTCCACATTTGTCACAATTTTAGATGCAGTGGGGGCATGTTTTGGAAATATTTTCTCAACATTTATTCAGTATGCAACATACATATATTATAATGGGGGCATGTTTTGGAAGCATGTTAGCCACATTAGCACTTATATCACTTTTCATATTCATCCACATTGTAACTTACACCAGTTCTCAGATTTACATTATAATGGGGCATGTTTTGAAAACATATACTCCACACACCAGTTTTAGTTTCATATTATAGTGAGGGCATATTTTGGAAACATGTTCTCCACACTTACACAATTTCAAATTGGCCAAATTTCACACTTATATTGATTCAGATACACATTTGTGATAGAATTCTATACATTAGTACCATTATTATAAAAAATTTAAATCTAATACACATATAAGGTGTATATGTAATGCAATATGCACCTAATATTATAAAATTAAATTATTTTTAGATTCCAAACACTTTCAGGGGCTATCAATACCCACCAGGTTGGAATTTTATGGACTATATTGAGCTAATTTATTATAGTAGTTGGTTTGATATGTAGTATGGTTGAGGTGATTAAATCACTCAATATTTATAAGTTTATAGGTTGTACTTGATTACATAATCTATCCTCACCAGTTCTATAGTGTGAGATTGACTTGGTTCACTCACACTCACCAGATTATAAGTATGATTAGGTTACATAGTTGAGCTAATCTCAACTGTTGGGTGGTAACTTACCTTTTCTCTAAATTTGGGAGCATGTGTTATCTAATCTATCTCTCTATACCTTTATATATATATATATATATATATATATACACACACACACACACACACTTTCCAAATTTATATTTGTCCTAATCTCAATTTTAGTGATTCATAATGATACATATTTCAAATAAAATTATCAAAAGGTAACATAATTACATGGATACATAGGTGTACTTTTAAACTTTGTTCTCTTTCAATTTCAATCATTTAAATTCTTTTAATTTCATATTATTTACACTAATTTTATATTATAACATGCTCTTATTTATAGGTAAGTATCCATAAAATCAATCAAGTTGGACTTAAGTAAAAACAAGGTGTGTTATATACACCAGTAAACATTCCTTTTCCTTTAAACTATCAATTTAATTACTAGATTAGTGGGGAATGTAGACATTATTTCTAAATTATATATCACCTCAGTCTTGTACACTTGAAAAATACATATCATGTATGTACCTTTAGCTTCTAGACCTTTTATGCTACCAAAAAGCTTGCATACACTATCTCTTTATGCCTAATTTATTATATCTTAGTCTGACCAATGTTATTTTGATGACCTAGGCCTTATATCATGCCCATAATTCCACCAACTTTTTTATCTTATATATCTAAACATTTTGGACCTACACCTATTATTTAATTATCTAGAGGCTTACATCCAAGTCAAATGCCTATTTTGATGCAAGTTTCCTATCCCAACACAAGTGTCTAATGCCTTAAATTCATTCAATTTACAAATGAAACAAATTTCTTGGTTGACTTAAGTGTTTTAATTTGAAATATCATCCAAATGTATTGATATAAATATAATATCAACCCTCATTCTTTACATACCTATAAACTTCTTACCTACTCACCAGGTAACTTACCAAAAGCATTCAATCAAGCACTCGAGTGAGAAAAACTTCTCTATTTTATCCTAATTCCATATCATTCATAGGGAAAACACATATACATGTTTTAATTATTGAAGGAGCATCCCAAGAGCTATATTTTCCAAGTTATAAGCTATGTAATTATTTTATTTACTTATCACACATTGCATGATTCACACATAATCCATCACATAGAAAGAACTACATAATTATGAGTCCTTCTTTAGAGTATTGGATATATAGGCAATACTCATTGGCATAGGGGTAGCTAGACACTATGTGCCCACTAAACCATTTCCCTCAAAACCACTGTGAAGATAAATAACTAGGGTTTTACTATTTTACAAGGAGTGATAGTCCATGACCCAAATTTTTATACACCAAAGTGAAGGAAACATAGAACCCATAAGCATCTAGGACATTACATCTTGTTTTAGTAGGTATTTCACAATGGCCACTTGTATCTAAGCTATATAGTAGCATCGATGCAACTATCCAAGGTCAATTCAAGTGTCTATAGATACAAATGGACAATTTCAAAAATTAGGTTACTATTCCATAATCCAAATCTAGTCTACTTTCTACATGTTCTAGATCAAGTTCTATATTAGCATTAAAACTAGCTAAGTATCTTATGTTCATTAATATTTAAATATCTAACATATATTTACTTTCCATTTTAGAATATCTTATAATAATAAATTCATTATATATTTATAACTTTTTTAATTAATTAACCTGCTTTAGAGATAGTCTACCATGTTTGTGCCCCAGGCTATCTCTACCCTTTTAACCCTAGATTCCCCATTATATAGATTTTAGGGTTAAAAATTTTCTACCACATGACTATCTATATAAATATAGGATCCTTGGTGTTTTAATTGATCAATTTTACATTTTTCAAAGGCTTATCTTTCCTTTAGTTTTCTAAAGCTGGGAAGTCTTTAGTGTGGCATTGTTCTAAAACTTTGTAGTATACATAATACATTTGCCTATGCAGGTTACTAAGGAAATTTTGTGTGAAGTGGTTTTAATCCCCACAAAAATTTCATATAATTGCTTTATTCCCTAGTCATTCATCATGTATATGATTTCCTCTTTGATATCTCCCTTTGTAGCCTCTTTTATATCTACCTTATCTTTATTGGTTACCCCATCCTAATTGTTGTGATCTATTATATCTCCCTTGACTCTAAGTATAACCTTAACCACGTTTTTTTCCATAATATCCCCATAAATTATTTGAGGAGAGGATCAAGTATACACTAGTTATTAATGTTGAGTGAATGTAGAGTTCTATAACTATTAGTACTATGGATATGGGGGAGTCTATCATGCCTAGTACTGAGGAGACTAAGGAGCCTATGGTGTCTAATCTATGATAGCCTATGGTTTATAATAAGGTGAGGTTTTCACCCATCTAGGAATATTTTTCATCATAGAATTCATGTCTACATCTGGACGTAGGATTCTTAGCTTTATAGAGGTAACTTGTTGTGTTGTGATTAAAAAAATATTCTTGGAGATGTCTTCTTTTAGTTTTTGGAGTGATCAATTATGATTTTAATCATGATTATGTGATTTATATAAGATACAATATAGAGTATAAGTTTTTTAAATGTACTATTGTAGCATATGACATTTTATAGTTACATGCCCCACTACACAACAAATTTCATCTTATCTTTTGAGCAGTCATTTCTACGGTGCCCTTATTTTACACATTCCATGCACCATATGCTTAGATTTGGATTGTTACTTTAATGTAGCTCCTCCATATTTCCCAAAACATCATCAATCTTTGTATTTGTCTTTAAAATAGGCTATGGGATTTCTCCATAATCCTCTATTTACTCCACAAGGAGTACAACATCCAAAAAATCCACCTTATTATCAAACTATCTAAGCTATGTAAAATATAATTCAAGGTGATAGGCCTTATAAAAACCATGTAGAATTATCTTTATCCTAGAACAAAAAATATACCCTATTCATTACATCAAAAAATCTATCATCATAATTCCACATTGATTCATCTAATTTCTATTGAATATCTTTTAGCTCTTGTATTATTTAACTCACACAATTATTTATTTTAAATTCACATATCAAATGATCTTTGACATAACTAAGTCTTAGTTTAGTAAAATATCTTGTGAAAATGAACTCCATAGCTCTTCATGTTAAATATCTTATGAACTCACACTTATTTACATTAATTCCAATTACATTTTTTATTTTCCATTTCATCTCACAAGTTAGAAAATGTTGCTCAAGGTTGGTATACCCATCATATCATGTCAACACTTGAAAATGGTGGTGGTGGTGGAATCGACTTGAGCAGTGTCTTAAGATTTGTTGAAACCTAAAATCCTACCTCAATTAGTTTCTTCTTATCTAAAATTTTCTCGGTATCTATAGTATACTTCTCATACTTATCTATAAAAGAGTCAAATTAGGTACCATCCTTATGAACATATACACTTTTTCTTCTTTTTGATGATAAATTAGGAATAGGAGATGTGTATCATTCAAGTGAATGCTCCATGTCTACAACTTCTACTACACTAAAACTTTTACCTCTTTAATATTGTTAGTTAACATAACTTCTTCAAAAGGTTGATCCTTCTCATCTCCAAAAAATATCCTCCCTTCTAGTTATGATATAAAACTACTTTAAAACTAATCTATTTTCTCCTCTTCTATATTTCCACTTTCTTCCAACTCTTCCACATATTTATCTTTCTTTTCACTCTCATTTTCACCTTATCTTCTCTCAGACCATGTCCTTTCCTTATCCTCACCTTCTCCATCTTCTCTTGCTCTCTTATGAGCTCTCATTTTTTCACTATCTACTCTACTTATACTTTCAACTATATTAGTATTATGTTGTTTATTTTATATTCTATGGTATTACAAGTCTTATTTTAATCCCAAATTTCAATTTTCACTCTACTTCTCTACATCCTCCATCTTCTAGGTATAG
This sequence comes from Torreya grandis, assembly GCA_037957365.1. NCBI lineage: Eukaryota > Viridiplantae > Streptophyta > Pinopsida > Cupressales > Taxaceae > Torreya > Torreya grandis. Next base: position 2,307,577 of record JARHVA010002702.1, on the reverse strand, counting down.
ATGTAAGCTTATTTTTCTAGTTCATCATCATTCAATTAATTATAACACACATCCCCTTAATGCTCGAAGTGACTACTCCATGTTGGTAGGATTAGGAGTTGTGGACTTTTCTATAATTGAAATATTTACAAGAGTAGGTAGTCACTTTAGAAACTTGCCTCTAATTCCTCTCACAAATAGGTCTTGCATTGATTCAAATACAATATATCCCTATACATAAAATTCAATGATGTATCCATCAATAATAATTTTTACCCAATGATCTATTACATGAGTCCAGCTAGTATCCAAATTCCATAGGTTCTCTAGTATCTCTTTCATCCAAAGTAAGAACTTTATTTTTATTGGTTGAAAACAGTAGTATTCAAGTCTCAATAACACACATCTAGTAGTCTAGGTAATTCACATCAGAAAACTTCATATATTTCTTCATATACATGCTCATGAATAACTTCTTACATAAAACTTCCTATTATTTTTGCTTCTTCTTCTCTAAAATTATGAATTCATTGATCGAGCCATGATTGTAAGTCTCTCTTTCTTGGTATCCATCACAACATGTTTTAATGTTTAATACTCATCGCACCATTGTTAGTAAATATTCTTAGGAAACCCATCAGGGATAGTTGTGAAAAACAAAATACAAAAATATAAAATGGAAACTCTTGTAGAAAATTTAAATTAATCTAAACATGACATAAAACATGAATTATCATGATTCATAGATATAATCAAATCAAAATAGTAAGTGTTTTCATAATAAATATATTACAATATCATAGAATAAATTGAGGTAATGAACATAAGGAAACATAATGGAAAACCATTTTTTGAATCTCTATATTTATCTCAATATTTTTAAACCCTTTTTTCAATACAATTGAATGGTATTTATAGATCTTTCCAAAGGCTTTCACCTCACAATCCAACCTTTTGCTAAAACCTAGAAGAATAATATTTGTATTATAAATACTTTTGATAGACAATGATAGTTGCATACATACAAAAATAATATTCTACATATAAAGTGTTATAAAACACACATTTGTCATATAACTATACACTACAATTTTATAGCCTTGTTCTACTGCCAACACTAGATCAATGCAATTTATTGGTGTAGATGTGTTCACACTATGATAGATATGGTATTATCTTAACTAGATAAATATTTTCATGTTCACACTATAAAAGAGTCAAGATTAATTATAAATATTATTCAGTTATTTAAGAGATACGTGCATGAATAATTTAGTGAGTACATATTTAGTCACTCTAACAATAGTTGTTTAACAACAATATTTTTTTGTTTTGAAGCAAACTCTATGGGTTATTTTAAACCTAGACTTCCTATTTTATTCTAGTGGATTGTACATAAAATGTGAGACTAATATATAGACATAATCTTGGTGCATGATCTTGTTGTGTGTGTATGGTTTTATACTATGTTAATGGTTGTATATGAGATCCTAGAAGTAATAATTTCTAACCTTTGATATGGTATCAAAGAAAAATTATTACAACCATTTTTTAGTGAAAAATCTTTGATTTTTAAATTTTCATCTCAACCAAGGTTGAACAATATTCTTCTATATGTTATATTATTTTTAATTTTCCAAACATCATATAAAGTCACCATTTCACCAATTGAATCCAATATAGCATCACAAAGTTTTATAATTTTATAAAAATAATTAGCATCGACATAATATATACCAACCTAAATTGGACAATGTAAACCAATCATACATAGATACATCAAAAATTAAATGTGATTAGTGTTGGATTCTCCACTTATACCATTAATAACTATGAAATCCCTTCCTACATGTTGCCTCTTACTTGAAAAAGTCAACACACACCTTCTATAGTCACACTCTACATGCACCTTCTCTATAGGATCTACATATACTACCTTGTATGTTACTAGAAGTATTAAAAAATGGCTCCAAATCCTCCTTCCAAACATTTTGGTCCACATATCACTGCCACAATTTGGATTTTTATGATGATCATTGATGTCTCATGCATGTGAATCACAACACATCTAGATCTTTTTCCACCTCACAATTTTACATTAATGTCCTTCACTTAATGTTGATATTATCAACCAACCTTCATGTCTAACACATGTTAGCTATTATTGGATTTTAAATTTGTTTTTAATACATTTTGGGTTGATATCACTAATAATGACATGGTATTGTTACAAACTTTGGTAGGTACATAACATAACTGATGTGTTAAAAGGTATGGGTTTTTATTCTATTATCATGTGGCCTCTCTACAATTTATTTCATATTAATCTTGACCATAACACTTATCCCTATCTTGTTGTTACTAGTTAGAATCAATGCTAGCTACACTAGGTTGATGGTCTTCCACACAATACCAATATTGAATAATTAAAGATGACTATATTTTTTGGTTTGGTGTTAGAATTGTATTTATTTATTAGTTATCCTTGGTGTTAAATGATTATGATTGAAATTATTTATCCTTTATGTTGAATGACTATGATTTAAGAAATATAAATGAGCAATAATTAATACGTTATCCTCATTATTAGCATTGAACCCTCCACATGGTTTTGACTATTATTATCCTACTTTGACACAATTTGGTGACACTTCTCACTAGAAACCATTGACTTTATATTTTAGTGTATGCATTGGTAATGGTGATGGTGGACATAAAATTCAATTAAATGGTTGGCATAAGCATTGACATTATTTAAATTTTAAATAATATGTTGCATATGTGTGTTGTTAACTATCATCTACTACAACCAAGGACACATCACCCACCAACCACTAACCATCATCCATATCAACTTACCTTCATCAAATAACTCCAAAAAAATGTTTATAATAATCACTAGCTATTAAAATCATTATTTAGTGCCTTTAAGTGACCAAGGCATCGATAACCAACCACCACAAATGGAATTGCCACCTTATTGCCCAAGGGATCCTCAACCTCCAATAAAGGTTTTTTTTTTAAATTAATGTTGAAAACTTAAATATAATTTTGTTTAATTATATAATAAATATTTTCCATGTTGTAATTATAACGGAATTTTGTCAAAGACTTCTCTCCCAAGAGAGTTTTATGGATCGAGAGACCCAAACCCCCTTTCTCTTCTATTGAAAAGTCTTATTTTTAAGAAGGGTTATTTTTTTGACAGGTAATGTTTATGGAGGAAATGTATAAAGGTGATAACTTATTAAAAGAGGTGGTGTATTGCTAAGATGGCCATCATTTGTTCTAAGAGGGGTTTTTTGGTCATTTGGTCCTTATTTCAACTCTTGGGTTTCTTTCTCTTTGCACTCATTATTATTCTTGGAGGTCCATTTTATTTTACTAACCATATAAAAATAATTTAGATGCATTATCGATGGAATCTGACATCCATTTTTGGGGTGTTTTTCATCATTTTGGGTGTTTAGTTTGAGGTTCATGTTTGCATCTATTTTTCATTTTATAATAGCTTAGTTTCTAGAACTTTAGGAAGAGAGTAGGAAATTAATGAAGTAAAACTCTCATCTTCACCCCCTCATTCTCTGCAAAGGTTCCCTCATTAATTTTGTATATAAAAAACCACATAATTGTAACATAATTTTGATATATTAGACATACATTCCCCTAAGCTTAGTACAACTATAGTCATTGTTCCTAAATCTAGTACACATTCACTTGATGCACTTTTAGACTATGACCTAATAGATCCACCTATAGTCATTACTTCTACACTTATTAACTCTAGTTTGTTAATTTATGTGCCTACTACTATAACTATAGCTTCATTTTCTATATCTTCTACACATACCACTACATATCCACCTACTTATTTTCTTGGTTCATTTCAAAATCACACTACTACCTTCCATTCTCAGATACTATGCTCCATGGGTCACCTTGGTAGAGGTATTGGTATACATTCACAAGACATTATTTCACCTATCCATCTTGTTATCTATGGTTCTTTTTGTGGCATTGGTTATGATGCAAGTGTTTCATCTTATATGTGATCACTTGATAACAACTCATCTCTAGTTTTTTTTAGCTCTACTCTTTGTGAGGACATTGAACAACACATGAGATTTGTTGCACCTTCAATTAGGCCTAAAAACCTTGAGAAATATAATATTATTCTTTTCAAGCATGATTATCTTGACATGCTACTATATGTTTTTTCATATGTTCTTTTTATGTATTTCACACTAATAGTATCATATTATTCCATTTATATTAATATGGGGTGTACTTTAGATCACTTATGGTGGCATTGTCAGCATTATCTACAAGGACACTATACATGTGGCTCCTCCACTATTCATCTTATTTGTCTACACACTACTCATCCTACCTTTTGATGATATTTTTTGAGCTATAACGTGCCATGGGGTATTTTTACTTCAGTGTCACCTAACCTCATGTGTGTGTGCTCTATTTTGGGTAGCTTTTTACTATTTCAATTGATTTAATCTCTCATCACCAATAGGGTCATATTCTTGAGAGATATTTTGTGTTTGTATATCTTTTATACTTCTTTGACATGTTGATAATTTCCTTCATATTTTAGTGGAGATATTTTTGTGTGTCAAATGTCAGCTTGTCTTCTTCTATGTTTAAGTAGTTGGCTTTTTCCACTCATATAAATTTTTACATCACTCCACCTAATTATAAATAGTAGAGGGGTAGTGTTACATATATTGCTTATTTGGATGTGGTGTCCCTTTTTAACCTTTGTTGCACTACACCTTTTATTTTAAGAACTTTATTGAATTTAATTTTATGAATTCCTTTGTAGTTTAAACACCACTAAAAATATCCTTTTCATAAGGAGCTCTTTTATTGTCTATAATGTAATTTTTTTATCTAGTGATCAAAGAGTGGATTGAGACCACTCATTCATGATTGAGTTCCTTAGTGATTTTCCATCTACCAAAAATATTATGGTTTATAGAAATTTATTGATAATGTTTTATAGCCTAGCATCTCTATTGCCTATCAAATTTTCATTGAGGAGTAGTGGATTAAGACTTAACATTGTTTATTATTTAGCATCCCCAACACCTATTGGCTCTTCAATATTTGATTCATACCATTTTTTCTCACTATATATTTTGTGACTTTTGAATCCACCTAATGCATTTGTGTTTGATGGCCTTCATTCCATCTAGTACACCTTCTTAAACATTTTATTTGAATATAAACCCATTTACTTTTTGGGGTAATTTGTAGTATATTTTTTCTCTCTCCAATTTTATTGTCTTATTTTTTGAGAAACCTTGAAATGACACATTTTTCCCACAGTGACTCATTTTTATAGTTTTTTATTAATGTTTCTTCTAAATAAGCCTTATACATAGCACCAATTATTAATTTGACTTGGAATTTATAATGACTGGACATCCATGGTGACACTCAGTATTATAATATTATTTTTTACATGGGTACCTAATCAACCCTAGTTTTAAGGACCCCAACTTGAGAATCTCTCTTTTCTTTTATCTTTTCTCACTCCCTAACTTTTCACTTAAGGGGGTATTGGTGTAGGTGTGTTCACACTATGCTAGATATGCTCTTAGCATAAATAATTTATAATGATTTTTGTTCACACTAAAAAATATATATATTAATTAGGGAGATTATTTAGTTGTTTGAGACATTTGTGCATGAATAATTTAGTGAGTGTATATTTAGTCTCTCTAACAATAGTTTGTTAACAATAATAATTTTTTATTGTGAAATAAATTCTTTGGGTTATTTAAACCTAGAATCCCCATTTTATTTTGAAAAATTACAATCATATTTGAGTAATATATAGACATATTCTTGGTGCATGATCTTCTTTTGTGTGTATGGTTTTACATTATGGTAATGGATTTCAGAGGAGATTCATGAATTAAGAGTTTTCTAAACTCTAATACAAGACTTGATTGATACATTTTGATATTTTTCAAGGTAGTTAGAATATTAAGTATGAAATATGATTCAATCTATTCATATAGTTTTTAAGATTATATAACTATAGAAATAATGGGTTGTTTGAGATAGAATCAATTTTATTTTTCTAGGTATTCAAGGTAGAATGTTGATGACTATATGATCATTATTGTAATCTTGAATTGAATTACTCAACTGAGTTTGGATGAAATATATAAAGATATTTGTATGAATATATAATCGATTAATTTCATGTTCTCTATCTGTACTTAGAATAAATTACCAAGAAGATACAAGATATGATGGAATTCTAATCTATAACACTATATTTCATAGTTAATTTGGTGTTTGATATTTTTCTGGTAAGGTCTATATCTAATTTTGGATATATCATGTTCAAAATATTCATTTATTCTTTTAGAAAATATTTTAAACATATGCTTAATTAGAGTAATGATTTATTAGAATTTTGATTTAATGTAGATTAACCTTAATTTAGATAAATCGAATGTAATAAAGAAGAATGTTGTAAATCACTTATGATAAGGAGAATAAAATTAAAATACCAAATTAAAATAAATTAAATTGATTAAAATAATAATAAATATGAACACAATAGAAAACTTAGTTTTTTAGTGTCTAAAATCTGATTATGCACAACTAAAAAATGATTAGGATTGATAAAAAAAGACTAATTATGCATGTACACCAAGACTAGGATAGAAACTGATGAATGACATAAGGATAAAATTTGGCATAGGATAAAATACCACAATTATTTTGAGTTATTTAATATTTTCCTCTTATGAAAATTAGGAAAATCAAGTCATAATCATTTACGACTGCATAAATCACATATGTTTACAGAGTTTTGATCTTTAGATGCATGTGAAAGACCTAAAAATAACTTTTCCAAAGTTGAAATCTTAATAGAGCTTGTAATGGTTAAATTTTATAAATAAAAATAGGGGAGAGTAATGAGATGAGATAACTCTAATCACCCTTATTATGACTTAATGTTTCATATGTATCTAATACTTCAAAGTGTGAATTCAAGTCCATGTAGTTCTCCCACTTAGAGCGCTTTGTGTAATTATATATTTTTTACTATATGAATGCATATAAATATGTCTGGAATACTTGATTATGCTTTGATTTGGATTGTATAAAATAGGATTTTGACTTGGATAAGGAATGATTCAATGGATTAGAATTAGAATTGGTAAGAATATGGAAGCTTTTCTCATTGTGCAGTAGCATAAGTGTGCCTCTTTTAAAATGTCAAGTGGTAGAATGGGTGATTTGAGTGTGCCTTTATAGAGATCTAAAAGGGGGGAAATCACATTACCTATCCTAAAAATATATACCCAACTGTAAGGGAGGATATAAATTTAAAAAGTAATGATTAAAATAGCTAAGTATAATTACATCACATAGGGTATATGAATGTTTACCACTATTGTCCCATACTAGATGTTTTTGTCCTTAATAGAAACTTATGACTTTTGGGTTCATGGATGTATGTGTAGATGCTTAGAGGGAGTTATAGTAGTTATAACATTTTTTTAATCTTAAAATATAAATTTATAAATAAATAGGTCCATATATGTGATTAGGATAAAATAAGATGGAAAAATAGATCCAGATTAAGTGATTAAGACAATCAAAGTAAAATAGTGCCAAAAGTGACATTAGATCAAGTATTCATGAACAAATTTTAGTGATTATATTTACCCCCCTTTAGTCTAAAAATTAATTTATTAGAGTAAAACAAATATATACTTGAGTTTGTACAACACACTTTATCTTTGGGAAAAATCTCCAATCACACAAGATGTTCCATGGAAAATCCTAAAATGATGTAAAAGTAGTTAATGTTCATATGTGAAACTAAAAAAATGAAATGTAACTTAAATTTGAAAATATTTAAAATAAAAATGAAAGAGTACACTTGTATTTATGAAACCAGTGTTTTCCTTATGGATTTGACTGGAGATGATGCTTCCTTCAAGCATTAGATAATTAGTAATTCCCATGAAGCACTTGGATAAATTTTTCCCTTAGTTGAACCAATGGATAAATTGAGGGTGATTAATCCCCAAATTGAATTGAATTTTCATGGAAAATAAAATCCATTGAGTAATGGATATACCTCTATTTATTTATTAGAGTAAAATAAATATATACTTGAGTTTTTACAACACACTTTATCTTTGGGAAAAAAGCTCCAATCACACAAGATGTTCCATTAAAAATCCTAAAATGATGTAAAAGTAGTTAATGTTCATATGTGAAACTAAAAAAATGAAATTTAATTTAAATTTGAAAAGATTTAAAATAAAAATGAAAGAGTACACTTGTATTTATGAAAAAAATGTTTTCCTTATGGATTTGATTGGAGATGATGCTTCCTTCAAGCATTAGATAATTGGTAATTCCAATGAAGCACTTGGATAAATTTTTCCCTTAGTTGAACCAATGGATAAATTGAGGGTGATTAATCCCCAAATTGAATTGAATTTTCATGGAAAATAAAATCCATTGAGTAATGGATAAATCTCTATATATTTATTAGAGTAAAATAAATATATACTTGAGTTTGTACAACACACTTTATCTTTAGGAAAAAGCTCCAATCACACAATATGTTCCATGGAAAATCCTAAAATGATGTAAAAGTAGTTAATGTTCATATGTGAAACTAAAAAAATGAAATGTAACTTAAATTTGAAAAGATTTAAAATAAAAATGAAAGAGTACACTTGTATTTATGAAACCAATGTTTTTCTTATGGATTTCATTGGAGATGATGCTTCCTTAAAGCATTAGATAATTGGTAATTCCCATGAAGCACTTGGATAAATTTTTCCCTTAGTTGAACCAATGGATAAATTGACGGTGATCAATCCCAAAATATAATTGAATTTTCATGGAAAATAAAATCCATTGAGTAATGGATAAACCTCTATTTACATTATTGGTGTTTTTAATCCTATGATGTGAATGGGTTGCAATCCATAATGTATTTTCAAGTAATAATGTTAGAGGGCACTGAACCTATAAGTTATGAATTATGCAGTTTAATTAAATCAAACATTATAGATGCATTTTATATTTAATTATTACTTTGTTCCTTAGTCCTTAAATAAATGATCAAAAGATAATGGAGAACATCTATGTTCCTACCGTATCCATAAATAATAATTAGTAATGAAAATCATGGCATGAATATGTATCATGCCCTCTAAATTTGAAAATAGTATAGTGTGAAAAAACATGTATCATTCTCCATTGTGATAATTGTAAAATTTGTAACTATATTATAGAGGCAAATTTGTAAAATATGTGTCAAACTTGTGCATGAATTTGTAACATGCACCCAAAATTATATGAATCTATACTTTGTTCTTGTAATGTGAGTGCATATGCATGGCATAAGCCCCCATCATTATAAAAATGATTAAATTTTGAACCATTTTGAAACCTTTGAAACTATATTTTCTACTAAAAATTGATTTTTTTAAAGTCTTATCTCATGTATAAAAGTCCCACTTAAATGCCCTCCTTTTGAGGTGAGGGAATTGTACCTTGAAATTCACTCATATAAAAATAAAAATTAACTATATCATGCATAATAAGATGTAATCATTAAATAATTAATCATAAGAAAAAATTATGTCAACATAATAAGATTTATACCATTAGAATTATGTATTTACCATATGAGGCAAGGCATATAGACATGTCAATGAAACTCGTAGTAAATCATCATTACAAGATAGGTTAGTTCATATTAGTATACCAAATTAAACATTAAAAAATTAAAAAATGTATCTCAAGCATGATCCCTAGGTCTGAGAAATACTAGAAGCAAATAATAAATAGAAAACACAATCAAAGTGGTTATACCTTCCTCGTCGATGTTCATTCTAAGCTAGATTAATGATGTGTTGAGCATGAGATGTAGACCTTGGATTCTTTATCCATGTCACAATGCAGTCACATGGGAAGCATATCCCTTTAAAATATTAAGTAATTGATCAATTAGAATAAAATACAATAAATGGTTGAAGATGATTAGAAAAAAGGTTGAAGGCTTGATGCTTGAAAGGCTACTAAAATGGAAACACTTTTTTATGTTCAATACTTATCTATAATAGTATATGAGCCTTGTATTTATATACTTTCCAAAATTTTCTCGATTATCAATCTTAGAACAAGATCTATGAATAAGAATCAGTCAATTTTGGTAGGTAAAATACAATTAATGTTTGGAGTCAAAGTTTGCATTAATTAGCCATGGTTTACATTTCTACATTTATGTTGATATTTTCTAATATTTTGTAATTTTGCCTATGATGTCTTGATGATGTCATGATGAATATATGTTTTTATGATGTCATGATGTAGATGTTTATCGATGATGTGATGATACAAATTTTTGAATCCACTTGCCATGTGAATGGAGGAATAATTCAATTAATGAATTAAGAAAATAGGTAATTCCAAAAAGATATTTAATTTCCAATCATAATAAGATTAGGTTAATTAAATTAATTCAAAGTGATGTGACTTTTCAAAGTTAAATAAATATTCAACCTAATTGGTCCAAAACTTCCATTACAAAGTCACAATTTGATTTAGGATGAATTAGATGAATATGATGATGGTGTATGATGTATTACCTTAATTAGTCACACACCAATATGTTTTAGAATATGCATTCCAAATGTGTGAATTAATTTGAATGATTTTGTGATTTAACCTTGATTTGTGTTTTATTATTAGAAATCATTTTAATTATAGTTTTGACATGAAAGTGATGATAATTGAGTGTCTATATTTTCCCCCTATTTGAGAAGGCATTGTGAGACACTAGATAAAGTAATTAATTTTTAAAGATTAAAAATTAATTAAAATAATTTAATAAACATTGAACAATAATATGTTCACATTTTTTCTAAATATTATTCAAATTGTTGACAATGAATTCACATGATGCCATCTTGAAGGATCAATCAAAAAATAATTTTGATCAATGGACCCTGGAAAGGAAGAAAATGGACAAGAAGAATGAAATTAACACGTGATGAGATTAATATAGGTGAGTTAATGCTTTCATGATTTGATATATGATGATAACATAGTATAAAAATGATTTACCCCAAAGAGGGTGAAACTGGGAAGGATGTATCTCAAGATAAGAGACATACTTTGACTTGCCCCAAATAAGATGAAATATGTGAACTTAGGGAATGATCTATTCTAAAATAATTTACACACTTTGATGTGACCCAGATAGGGAAAAATTAACAAGCTTAGAAGTAGAAGAAAGACTGAATGATTGAATTACCCTAAATATGGAGATTGAGTGATTACTTTATTTACCCTAGTAGGGTAGATTTAACAGTTGACTAAATTATTTTCCCTACCAAGGTATATTTGATCATTGATTGAATGAATTGGTTTTCCCCCATAGGTCATATTTTATTTTGACAAATTATTTTATTGGAAAGCATAACTCAAGGATTGAACCTATTACACAAATTAAATATAAGATTAACAATGAAAACATAGGTGTGAAGGTATAATGACTTGTCAAAGAATGAATAATCCACAAAAAAAATAGGCACATGAGAATAATAAAAGCTAATGAAATAAATTATTGAAATAACACAATAATGGTTGAATAATAATGAGATAATGGTTACTGATATGACCTTAAAATAGAATGTAAATGAGCACTGTCTACATAGTCCAAATGGACCTCAAGCCAATGTAGTTCTCCTTAAATTGGATAAAAATGGAATAAGGAATGAATGAGAAATAAAATGTAAATATGAATTTTGAAAAATGTCAAAGAGGAATGAAATGATGTGATGCAGTCAAAGATGATCAAAATGATTGAATTTGAGAATGGACGATTTTGAAAGGGGATAAACCACCACTATAACATGATATTATGTATAAGCCTCAATAACTTAATTTTTAATGTATCAAACAATGATATACACCATTATATAAAAAACTATGATGTTGTGGTTGTAAGTTCATAATGACTAACTCTCAATTCAATAGACAAATGACACAAATGCACTTTGATATAAAAAAATCAATATGAAATTATAATCGTATGCCAATGGATGGACTCAAATACAAATTAAAGGAATCACCCCATGGATGAATATTATTTGATTCAAGGCATAACATTAAAATGAAACAAATATTCAAATAAGGAAACAAGCATACACACAAACTTACAAAATTAAAAAGTAACAAAAAGCATTATATGCATGTGAATAACACATGCTAAACTATGCACTTGACTTCTCAATGTTTGGTCAATAAAATTGATGAAATTAAGGATTATGGGTCACCTAAATAAAATAGGATGAGGCTAGACCTAAGGACAAAGTAAATGGGATATGGAAGGCTTAGATTTGAAGGTTATTTAATCAATGAGGAAGAATGCATAAGGGTCCTACTAAAGGGACTACAAGCAAAGATTGTTCATCTAAGGATTTAAGTTGGATAAAGATAATAGTCAACTATAGATGGAGTAAAATACCTAAATCCTAAGATAAAAATATATATTATTCTACAGTGCACTTTTTGTAACAAGATCAAGAACTCTAGTAAATGGACTATCACTATGAGGATAAAGAGGCTCAGTGAGTGTTATCTTATGGTATAAAAAGATTGAATGGTAACAGGTTAAACATATCACTTGTTTTAAAAGTGTTTAAAGTTAATTTATTGTTATTTATAAATGTGTGAGAAATGATTTTTATTGTGCTCATCTTGGCAATATTTTTTTAGGAATGGTTTTGGTACTTGCACTTGTCTTATCAAGGTTTTGATTATTGATTGTTTTTGTACTTGTGCACATTTTGAAATATTTTTTCAAATAAATTGATATTTAATTGATTTTTGAAATTAGATTAAATAAATCAAATAACTAAAAACTAATGAAATCACAGAGAGAGAGAGAGAGAGAGAGAGAGAGAGAGAGAGAGAGAGAGAGAGAGAGAGAGAGAGAGAGAGATGACTCTTTTTATCCTTTTCTTGAGTTTTTTTATGCATGTCATATGTAAAACTTTCAAAGAAGACCATGTTTGTTGATTTTATATGTTTATCTAATGTGCATGCTATACAAAATAAATGAAGTTATTTATTTATTTATTTATTTATTTTATATTAGGAATGAAACTATAATTCAATTAACGATTATCTAACATGCAAATAAGACAAAATTATATCCAAACCCTAGGGAATACAATCTCTAAGTTTTGAGAAATTATTTTATGCATGCAAGTTAGAAACTAATTTTTGGTGTTCAAAATGATTGCACACTAAATTTGATGATTTTAAATTGAATAAGGATGAAATTTAAATTATACTTTTTTATTTTATGATATAAAACATCATTCTCAATTAATTCAAATGAATGAAATTAGGTCTAAGATATTAACTTTATTTTACCTAGGTTTTTATATAGTTTTTTAGGTGTATGTGTGTTTGCTTCTTTATGAATATAATCTTGTTAAAAATAAATTTTATTTGTTTTGAAATTCAAAATGACTTTATTTTTTCTTAAAATTTATCTATTATTTATATGCAATGTATGTGCTTTCAAATAATATATTGAATGGATGTAAACAATAAGGGAAACTAACTAATATTTTTCTACAAATATGAGAGAGATAAGAAATATTTTTTCCTATAAAATTTATATTTTAGGAATGAAAAATAATATAATGAATGAAAAATAATATAAAATATTGTAATCTAATAAATGAATAAATAAAATTGAAATTGAAAACCCCCAACTTGATCATAGTGTAGACCATCTGGAAGCAAAAATTTGTTCTAGTAAAATAAGTTATTCTCAAGTAGCTAGCTCTTTGATTACTCAATAATAGTGATTATAAATCTCTAACAAAAGGATATAAAGAGGATAAATAAAGAAAGACACAATTTTTAAAAATAAGAGCAGTTGAATAGTGTTTGGGATGATTCACAGATAGTAAATAACTAGTTGAATTCTCTTCTCCAAAAACTATGTAGAATTACCATGAAGATGACCAAAGATAGAGAAAAAGATTTTCTAGAACTAAATTTAGGCAAAGTAGAGTTATATAAATCTTGAAAACATCAATCTTCAATACAAAATTTAGATATAAAATCAATTCAAAATTGACTTATTTGTAGAAGAATAATGAACTTATATGGAGTTTAACTGAGTTGAATTGGGAGTTGAACATGGGAGGGAGTGAAAATAATTGAAAATAGAATATGGAGTGATTTGGACCTGATTTGAGGTGAAATTAGGATGGATAAAGTAAGAAACATGATTAAAATTATGTAAAATGTATGAAAATGTGAGTCCTAGAAGCTAAAAATCACACATGAATAAGCAGTGATAGAACTTTTGTTATTTACAAATGGTAGTTACATAACCACCAAAAATCATGATGAAATCATCACTCTCCATTATGGAACCACTAGATATTATTATGCAACTACCATAAAAATGAATAGTTTCATTGATGGTTATGCAACCATCATGGTGGAAGTTTCACTAATGGGTCAATTTTATAATGGAGAGTGTCAAAAGTGTCACAATTTAAGGTAGTTCTATCATCAAGTAGGAAGTTCAAAGAGTAAAGAAAAAGAGACTCAAAGAAAGTAGTTTTTCAGATTTTCCAAGACTAAAATGAGAATAAAAGAGAGGCAAAGAATTTCAAAGAGGATTGAATCAAGGCATGTATGTAGATATCATTTCATCATCATTAGATTTTTTATAAATGTTACACCATGTAAGTTTTAGGTGCATACATATTACCCCCTCAGGGTGACATCTTTTCATGAATTGCTACGGACGTGGTCCTGAAAAGTGGCATACTAAAGGGAAAAGGAGAGTTAGAAAGACTTACCTTACCTACATAGATGACACAATAAAATTAGTTGAGACTTCATGAAACCTATAGATAAAAGATGAGAATCAAGTGTAACTTGATTAAAAAAAAAAGTGGAAAATATATCACGTAATAAAATTAAGGAAGAAAGCATGTACCATTTGTGCATAGGGGAGAGTATATTACCTAAAACATCCCGTTGGGGGATTGAGTTTGGGGTTGAGTGGTATGTACTTGTAAAACTTAAAACAACCTAAAAATATGCTATAGATAGATGAAATTGTTAAAATTTATTTGTTTGGACACAAATCATGTTAATTGAGATGAATTAGTATCTAAAATATATAAAACATGAGTTTAGAAATGAACTTGTTGAAAATAGAATTCTTTTAGATCATAACTATTAGTTTTAAAAGACTATAAAATCTTGTCAATAATATAAGTTGTTTGTGAAAATTGGGTTTAGGAATTTTTTAGATTTGGGTTGATGGTGATGAAATCAAGATAGATAATAGATTAATCTATGAGCATAGAGAGGATGTGTTGAATATACCATCTAGAGGTGAAGTGGGTCAAACCTAGGTTAGTTCTCATTGCTTTTATGTTTTTCCCCCAATTTTATCCTTTTGATTAAAAATATATAAATTTATATTGAATATAGATTTTTTTTGCATGGGTGGGTTTTAAGGTTTAGGTGGGTTAGGAAAGGGTCATTGGTTGATGTAGGAATACTTGTCAAGATAGGTAGGCATAAGATGTCTTTTCCCTAGCTTATCACACATTTGTGGAGATCACTCACCCACATAATCATATATATGGATTAGTGTCTTGGATGAAATTGGATTTTTATTTTTATTTTTTGGATTTTTAATATGTTTGACTCACTCTCCCTCTATGGAAGTGAATTATATTAAGACATGATTATATGAAATTGATAGTTATTATGATATATTTATATAGAGATATTATATTTTATTTTATTTAATTATCATTGATGTTTTATGTCTTTAATTATTAGGTTTGATTCTCAATTTATGCACTCTAGATGACTAGGCATGTGATGATATAACATGTATCCCTATTTTTTTTATAAACTATTTTATAATATACTTATATATATGAGAACAAAAGGTATGTAAATGATGTAATATTTTAGAACATGCATAAAATTATGAATGTGTTAATAGTTTTTTGTAGGTGTTGATACATTTATTGTATTTACACAACATATGACTTTCAATTTGCATCAAGGATTGAAAAGGAGAATAGGATAAATGTGAGATGATAAAGAATGAAAACTATAAATCAAAATTTCATAGTAAAAATGAATATGACATAATCCTTACAAGAAAAGGGTAAAATATACTTCTTTTTAGACTTATAAAACAAAAAAATTATTTGTTTCATCTAAATATAACTAGTCTTGACATAATCAATGAATGGGATAAACTTACCTTTTTTGGCATAGGTATATAGATAAGATTTTTGAAGATATTTTTACTTGGAAATTTTTTTATTTAATATTACATCTACATTTGAATTTTACTTCTTTGTATGACCCCTTAAACTTAGTCTCATGTGACCATGTAGACACATGGACTCATCACCAAAAGTTAGATGTAGGTGAGTAAGGGCATCTCTCCCCACTATTAACCCCACACAACCAATAAGATGTGAGGGTTCAACACCAAAGGTTATCATAGGGAGAGAGATGTGGAATTTAACTTTTGTATTTACATAAGCTTTTAATTTTCATAAAAGTGTCTAATTTTACATCTGTAAGGCCTTTACCCATAAATATTGGCCCTTTTCAACTATTAAAATGCAAGGGCTCATTACCAAATACCAAGATAGGCAAGTATTTTTTTTAGCATGCTAATGTTTTGCTTTAGAATGCACCATAAGAAGAGACTTTTCCATGGACAAGACTTTAGATTAGACTATAGGCTAAAATTTTATTAGATTTATTTTCGAAGTCATGAACTAATGTTTAAATAAATGATAAAAAATAATACAAGAGAACAACGTCATCTTGATATAAATAATCCACAAATTTGAGACAAAGGCTACAAGTGGGGAAACTATTGAATGGTGAAAAACCTCACACTAGTATTGAAATATTTCAAAAAGAACCTCCAATCACAATATCATGAGTAAGCTATAATAAGAGTGGCCTTAATCCAAGAGAGCATTAAGGATGAAAGAACAAGACTGGATGATCAAAATTCAATTGTGTTGTATCAAGTGTTGAATAAAAGGAGAGAAAAAATCTTTATAAAGAGCTAAGAGAGAGAAAGAGTTATAAGTAAAAGCTTCAACATATGTGCCATGTGTCCTAACCCTCGTAAAAGTGATAATTATGTTTGTGCCATGTGGGGAGAGAATAATTAGATGCAAGTAATTCAAAATACAATAAATAGACTAGAGAGGTGAGTGAAACCTCATAAAGATAGGATAATGCATATTTATAAATATACATATAAACACATATAAGACATAGGATAAGCCTAAACACCTATAGTGAACCCAAATAAGGTTAATTATCTAACACTCCCCCTTAATCTTAATTTGGGGTTACAAAAGTAGACAAAACCCTTTAAAAGCAAGGAAAAGAGTTGAAATTACAAAATACTCCCCCTTAATAGAAACTTCTTTTAAGAGGAACCACAAAAAAATTGAGAAAGAAAAGAAAAGAGGTGGTGTCATCAAAGTTAACAAGTATGAAAGTATGATCATCAATAATCTCCAAGAATCCTCTTTAGATAATGTGGTTGATCCATAATGGAACAAAGACCAACAAAACTAAGTATTGATCCACAAAACTTGTAAGACAAACATGTTAACATCAATATTTCAAGTCATGAAACTATTATGCTAAAAATAAAATCTACATACATAATGTAATAAAATTAGATGTACAACATGTCAAATGAAACAAAAACAACTTCCATCACAAAGTTTAAAATACTACATGAAAAAATGTTAGTTAACTTAATTAAAGCATATTTCCTTTGCAAAAAAATCAAGGAATACATAAAAGATAATATTAAAATGGAGATAAATAATATGTGACACTTGCAAAAGATATTCTATGTGAGGCAATTGAAAAATTATCACAAGAAAGCCTATCAAAGTTTATAGAAGATCCATTAGTGTTAGGAATCTAAATATTTTTAACTGTATAGGTAGAGGATTCAACCATTTTCCAATAATGTGAAGTGTCATGAGTGTATTTAACACAATATTTTCATGGATGCAATTTCTAAAATTTAGATATATGGTGCTTGTATTTTCCACAATGTGCATAATATTTATCATTTTAAACCAAACCATGAGCATTTTAAGCATTATAATTAGAAAAAACTAAATTATAAGTCCTTTGATGAGTTAGACAATATGATTCTAAATTTACATTAGAAGTATGTGAATTATTAAAATGAATACCTTTACAAGTTACATTTGAATGAAGAAAAAGGGGTTCAAGAATACCATTTTCACACTTACCATGAACACTACTTGAATAACCCATATTGTGCATGATTTTTAAGTCAGGGTTGGTAAAATAAGTATTTAAAGAAGTTTTAGTGGTTTGAGAAGCATAATAATTTTCACCATTATGAGAGCTAGTGTCATGTGCAAAAGACCTAAATTCATCATTTAAAGCATCAATAGAAGATTGAATAGTTTGTATTTACTCAATAAAATAGGTTTGTAAAGTACTTAAATTTTTGTTTTGACGTGTAATTTATTGGTTAAGAGAAATAATTTCATTATTTTAAAAAATAATTTCTTATGTAGCATGTTTAAAGGCTAGAAGTAGGGTGAGTTTAAATGTCACCTCAAAAAAATGAGTATGCAAGTTAAAGTTTTACAATAGAGATGATTATTTAAACACCAAAGAACATTTAGTACTTGCTTGTAAAAAAAATAAATTTAGATCAATTAAATTATCAATTTAAGTCCACATCAAAGTGAAAAAAAATATTCTTGAAATAATTACATGGTGTTTAAGGAAGAAAACCTTAAAGTTTTTAAATGTTTTAAAAAAAAATTGCTAAAAAAAATTAATCTCCAAATCCTTATTTTGATTTTGTTTGAAAAAAAGGGTAAATAGATACCACTTAAATGTTTTTAGTACAAAATCAATGAATGGTTTGATATATATATATATATATATATATATATATATATATATATATATATATATATATATATATATATATATAATGCACTACAAGTAAAGAAAACTATTAAACAACCTTGATTTTAAAGTAAAGGAGATTACATTAAAAACTCTTTTTCTTTTGAAATTATTTAATAGTTGATGAATGTGAAAAAACTTAAGAAGATAAGTCCTCAAAAAACACAACGTGCTAAACAAAAAATGATCCTCATTTTTTATTATGTTTTTTTAGTACTAAAGGAAATTTTAATATAATGAAAACATAGTAAAATCACTACATAACATCACATCTTAGATAAACATATAAGGAGGAAATAAAAGAGTTGGAGAATGTTATGCCTAAGAGAATAAATATAACTTGCATATGATTTGAGATGAATAAAAAATTAAATCACAATGGATATTAATGGCATCTCAATAAAATAAAATAAATTAATTCACTAAATATTTGAATGCATAAAACCAAAAAAAGAGTAATGCACAACTTGAAAGATCGGTTATGCTATGTATAACAAATTGAAAAGAACCATTAGAACCTACTATAAAATAGTAGAAATGCTATTAAAAAACTTATCTTGAGAAGAATAACAAGTAAATAATAGCATAAAAAGAATATTAAATGTTACCTAAGTGTAAAAGAAATAAATAAAGTATCCACCAGCATAAAAGAGAATTGTGTAAATAATAAGAACAAAGAGACTACACAAAAATATCATAAAAAAGACTACGTAATAAAGGAATATAACCTGAAATTTGAGGAACTGCACTATGCAAAGAAGAACTAAAAAAAATAACATTAAAAAATAAGATTCATGAAGCACAAAAAATAACACTGAGGTGTGTCAATTATAAAACATAGATATTTAAATAGGAAAATGTGCATATAAAGAAAAAAATAATTGAAACTTGGCATTGATAAAGATAAAAAGGAATATTAATAAAATGAATTACACCTCACCAAACTATGCCATTGGAATGGTTAAGTAGGACCTAAAAGGAACATAGAATCCAAAATAAAGGTGAGAGGCCATGTCTACAAGGAATGATGCTACCTAAAGGAAGAGATACATAGGTTTAAGGTTAGAAACACTGTGTAGCTAGGAAAAAAATAGCCAAATCTAAAAAACTTTGATAAAGAATAATAGAAATGCCAAAGCTAAAATCAAGTTACATGTATAAATTTAAGAGGAAGGAGGTGAATAGAGGCATACAAAAAATTGAATAAATGTGCAAATATAAATAAAGTAGCAAGTGGCAAATCCAATATCCAAATGAAGCAAAATTCAAGTGGCCTAAAAAGCACGTAGAATTAAAAATGCTAAAAAACATATATTTTATTCCACTAAAAACCTGAACCTCAACACTAAGAGAACAATAACTCAAGTCAAAAAACTTGAGAATAAAATAACATTAGGAAAAAATACTAAAGCAAATATGAACAGTGGGTGAAAAAATATGAAAATAATAGCTAGTTAACAAAGGTGCTCAAGAAAGAGCAACAACCAGGGAGCATTTAAATAAAATTTAGAGATTAAATGTTGATGAAAATTGATTAAAACCCTAAATATATTATTATAATACCATATATAGTGGAAAACAAACCAAAATAAGCTTGAAAACTCCTTTACAAGCCTTAAAAAAATGCTAGAAGGCAAACAAATGGCAGCAGGTTTTTAAAAAAAATATGAGATTCCTCCATAAAAAACCTTAAAAAACACTCAAAGAAACATTTTAAAAAATCATGGACCTCTGATACGATCTTATATTTATTGCCTAGGTTGTGAATTAATTTTGAAATAAATGAGAAAAAAATAATGCAAGAGAACATCACCTTGATAGAAACAAGCCACAAAGTTGAAATAAAGGTGACAAGTGGGGAAACCGTCGAACGGTGAAAACCCCCACACTAGTATTGAAATATTGAATAATAATATCTAATTAAAATATCATGAAGAAGTTAGGATAAGAATGGACTTAATCCAAGAGATCATTAAGATGTAAAAAAAATACTAGATGAACAAGATTGATTTGAGTTGTAGAAATTGTCGAATAAAGGGAGAGGAAATTTATTTATAAAGAGCTAAGAGATAAAAGGAGTTATAGGTACAAGATTCAACATGTGTGTCATGTGTCCTAATCTACTTACAATTGAGGAGGATATGTGTACCATGTGGGGAGAGAGGAGTTACATACAAGTAATTTCATATCCAACAAGTGGACTAGAGAGGTGAGTAACACCTCATAAAGGTAAGGTAAAGTGAATTTATAAATATAATAAATGCACACACACATAAGACTTAAGATAAGCCTAGAAACCTATAATGAACCCAAATAAGGTTAATTCTCCAAAACACATTCTAAGTTGTGCAAGAATATATAGGAAAAAAAGATGTGCATTTAATCATAATAAAAGGCAAGAACCAATGTAGTGTTGATTTTGAGAATATTTTATATGGGATAATAGGGTAATGTGATAATGGAATGATGTGTTATGCTATATTTTAAAATATTTATGATGTGTGAACTAACAATCAAATAATCACTAAATAACACATCTGATATGCATATAAACCTATAAACTATGAATATGAAATGTAAATGAGAATAATATGACACACAAATTCTAGATATAGAAGCATTTTAAGTATAAAGAGTTCATGGACTCACCAAACTCCTTTCCTTCTAGAGTTAATAACTGATAGGCTCCCTTTTTGAATTATTTTGTCACTAGATAGGGCCCTAATCAATTAGGTCTAAACTTATGACCTCCTTTCTTTTTATCAATTCTATTGTTGATTCTAAGGACAAGTTATCCTACATGTATATGACATTTTTGAACATATTTGTGAAGCTCATGATACCACTGATAAGGCATGATTATCTCTGTTTGTCTTGTCATAATGTGTGGATAAGGGAAGGCCAAACTTTTTGAACATTCAGTGGGTTATTTTCCATAACCTTTTTCTTATAAGAGAGGTTTGTAGTCATATTGACAAAACTCACAATATTGTTGATGAGACATGGTTGACATTATTTTTCCCATTGTCATGCTTGGGATAATTTGAGAGATTTAGTGAGTGACTCTCTATGGTCTTCCTCATTTGTAGGAGGGAGAGAGGATATAACATTAGGGATGTTTAGGTGGTGATTAGAATAGATGTTAATTTCAATGGTGCCTATTGTTAACATATAAATCCTTTCCTCAAGCACTAGAATGGTTAGGGGAGGAAAAATGGTTTGTTTATCTATCTTGAATTCTAAACTATGATCTAAACTACTAATTACCCCTATATGATAGGGGTTGGGTGGTTATTCTAATGATATATATCATTAATCTCTTTTGGGAGTTTATCTTCATGCCCTAATATTTATATCATGCCAATGTGGTGGTTTTTACTACTAGGGTTAAGAGATTCTAATCTAAGAGGCATGTGAGGACTATAATTTATAACCCTATAAGTATCAAATGGTAGATAAATTGGCTCTTCTCTTTCAAGGGTAATTATAATATCAACCATAAACTTGGTCAAGATGGTTGGCACTATCATGGGAGTTAATTACCTTACTTTATTTGATGTAATCTTAGGAACTTCAATACCCCTCTTCAATAGAACTAACTTGGTTGTCAGGGGTTATTTTTCTTCAACCAACTATAGATGATTTTCCACACCATTAGTGGGAATGTGATAATCAATGTGTAGACCTAGTTGTTCGTATATGGTCATTTGAATGGAATCAAAGGGTTTAGGGTCTCCTTAAGAAACACATATTTCCCTATGTAGATGAACCTTATTTCTTAGAATAGGGTAGAAGGGATTTCTTTCATCCTATGGATCCAATGTCTACCTAAGATCATGTTATAATATATATCTCTATCAATTACATAAAATTATATCAGTAGGGTCTTGGGACCTAAATTGAATGGAAACACAGTGGTCCTTATTATGAGGTAGACTTAAGGCTATCATAACCTCACAAAGTGTTCCTAGTAGTATAGCAATTTATTTTTCCATACCCAATTTTATAAAGAAATGAAAAAGGGACTATATTGAAAAACACTCCATCATCAACCATAACTCACATAATTTTCATATATCCACACTTGCAGATACAAGGCTATATCTACCTTCATATCCATTTTTATATTTAGGGATAGACTCAGGTAAAATAAGTAATCATCATCTCTTGAATTTTTTTTGGGTGGGAACATATCCAAATAAATATGACTAATTTGATCTTATGGTAGAGGAATGACACTAGCTAGATGACCCAATACCAAGGCATCAATGTTGAACAATGGGTTGGAGAGTTCTTGAGTAGGAATATGAAAGAGATATGGGAAAATATTTTTATGAGATCATAAATTTAATAATATTCCCCCATGGGCTTGGGGTTGGCATTAGTATCCAAGATAATTTTCATTTGAGGGGTTGTGGTATGATTATTTCATGGGGGTAACAATGTTTTCATCTTCCTTGGTTTCAAGTTCCATAATTCTTATCATTCAAGTTTACCTTGTGGTTCTAGTTGGGGAGACACATTGGGGTTGACTGTGCTAGAGGTATAGGCCTTAGTGTGAAGAGTAATAGTTAGTGAGGGTTGGTTATCTTTATTACCTTATGGATGGTTCATAATGATGCACTATTGATGGTCTAGAAAAGGGTTTTGGTAGATGCACAAGTTAATATTATGAGGTGTTATGGGACCAACTAATTACGATTGAGGGTTTACATTGGCATTCCCTAAGAAAATGTCTATAAATGTTTATCATTAGTCCTCAAGGAGATTTTGAATGAATTTATTGTATTCCCTCTAAGCTCGAGTATCATGTCTAATGACTCTATGAAGATTGTATTTGACATTAAGATCATAATCTTAAAGGCTTTTTCGTTGGCCATGATATTCGAACCCTTGTTGGTTATTTTTATAATATAAGAGTTAATTCTAATTAGGGTTAGTGTTTTAGAACTAATTTTTAAATTATCCTTGGTTGTGGTTTTTCCATTGGGTGTGATTTGGACGGTGATTTAAGTCAAAAACATGAATGAAAAGTGGAGGGTTTTGATGCCAAAAACCCATGTTTTTTTATTGGCATTGTTATTATTATTCATGGGCTAAGGTGGATTATTGTTGGCTAGATTCACCATGTTGTTTTTATCTATGGTAGCATTAAAATTCCCATTGATAATATTAGGACCTTGATTATAGCATTTATTTTGGTTAGATTTTTGATAGCATCCATTATTTTGGTTTGGGATAACTATCTTTCCATTAGTTCCATAGGTTTTATAGCCACTGTCAATGGTTTCTTGATCGATTCCAAGATCACTTTAGAGTGCTTATTTATATGATAGATAAGGGAATATTTTCACATCTTCTCTCATATCCTTATTTATATAGTGAAAGAATAGATCACATAGTTCCCTTTGGTCCATGTGTGATATGCTAGAAGATGAGTGTAATCCTGGTCACCATATAATAATGAAATGGGCAAATAATTCATCATGATCTTGTTTTATGTGAAAAAACTCTCATATTCAAATGTTTGGGAGTTTTTTCATATCAAAGACTTTGACAAACTCATCATGAGTTGAAGAAAATAATATATAGACCCATCAAGGAGGCAATAATACTAATAGAGAATTATTCATTCAAAGGTCTTTGGGAAATTTTTGTAACCACCCCATCCCAAGGTAAAATTTCTCACATTAGTAGCATATGCCTTGACATGTGTGTTAGGATATCCTTCTTCCTTGAATTTACAGAGTTCATGTAGGGGATGTAGTAGAATAAATCATCATATATTTTGATCAAGGGGTTATTTTAAGTACTCATCATATGTCCCCATTTCATTGAATTCTATTAAAGGCATGATAGAATAAGATTGAATGAGTGGGTTTAGATATGGGTGACTCACATAACCATTGGTGGTAAAATAAGGTGTTTTTTAGGGTAGTGTGGAGTAGGATAGAAAGTCATTATCTAGTTGAGTGGTTTTAGAGTAGATATGATAGTAAGGGAGAAGAATGTTAGATGAAGATGGGTTAGGTGTTTTTTTAGGATGATTAGATGTGGGTAGCACATAAGTTGGAGGCATATAAGGTAGTATATGGTTGATTTATGAAGGGGGTCCTACGTGGGTGACACATAACTCAGAGGGATGTAGGATGGTGGACTATTGTCTACCATATTATATGGAGGAGAATATTTTTAAACACTTCCCATAGGGTTTAAATGATGGATTTGGTATGATGGGGGAGTGTTATAAGTAGGGGGATTGAGGATTCCATGAGTAAGGATGTCCCCTGGAGATTGGTTTCAAGCATGATTGATAAGGGGTTAGTTCAATGGATACATCAGTGGTTGGTAATTTGTTAATGTGTTAGAAATAGAAGAGTAATAACCTTAATTAGAGGTTTTAATGTCTATCTCTTGATTTAGATAAGCTTGGTTACTCTCTAAATATCGAATGCAACCCTCCAACGTTGAGATGAGTTCATTGTGGGAAGAAGGAATGATGGTTCTAGTGACCTCTTTGGTAGTAAAAATAAGATATATAATTTTATGACCAATAATATATTTATTGGGGTTAGAGGATTATAGAATAGTTATTTATTATTTATCCCATGGGTTAGCATTGTTTTGGTTGTTGGTAAAGGGATGCAAAGGTGTTTGTAGTCTACTTAGCCTATTTTACAAATTGAAGATTATATCAATGTATTGATCATTTTTTGTTTTACTTTATTAATATGGGATTTTTAGGCTAATGTATGGTTAGGTTATAACATGAGTGTTAGTCCCACTTATACTAATAAAGGACATGGTATTAGGGTTAGGGTGATTGCTAGCAATTTTTGATAGATCTAGTAGCTCATGGATCACTACCCTTGATCTAGTTTATGATTTGGAAGGTTGATTTTGATATTGAAATTCAAAATTTTATAGAGGAGTGTTTTTATTCCATCTATGAAGGGAGGTTTTACCACCAGGGTGAAGACTCATTTTATAATTTTTAAATTCTAGGGTTCTCTCAAAAATGTATTAACTAGACATATTCAAGGAGTATATCATACTCCCAGAATATTAATGAAAGTAAAAGTGGAGAGAAGAGAGAAAATATGGATATAGAAAAGGATATGCCTTTTAAATTGGTTTCACAAATTTTTATGCACATAAATATCAAACACTAAACTTGCACTCAACTTCTCAAGATATGGGTAATACAACTGACATAATGGATGATGATGGGTAGCCTAAATGAAATAGGATGAGGCTAGAATTAAGGATAAAGGAAAGGATATATGTAAGGATAAAATTTTTAAGTTATTTAATTAGTGGAGAAGAATGTGGAGGGGTCCTACTAAATGGACTACAGGCCTAAATTGTTTATCTAAAGATTCAAGTTGCATAAGGATAAAAGTCAAACTATAGGCAAAATGAAATACCTAAAGCCTAAGCTCAAAATCTATGTCATTTTGAAGTGCACTTTATATAACAATAACAATCACTCTAGGAAATGGACTAGCACTATAAGGATAAGAGGCTTAGTGAGTGTCATCTAATGGTAGTAGGAGATTGAATGGTTATAGGTTAAGCATATAGCTTGTTTTGAATGTGTTTTAAGGTAAGTTTTTGAACAAGGATTTTTATTATGATCATCTTGGCTAGGATTTTTTTTTAGGAATGGTTTTGTTACTTGTGCTCATCTTGGTAAGGTTTTTGTACTTGTGCACATTTTGACAAGGTTTTTACAAATAAATTAAAATTGAATTGATTACTAAAATTAAAGGAAATAAAGTAAAGAACTAAAAAATATGGGAATAAAAGAGAGAGATGGGTGATTACTTTTATCCTTTTCTTGATTTTTTGGATTCATGCAATGTTTAACATAAATATTTCAAAGAACACTATGCTTGTTGATTTTATATGTTTGTCTAATGTGTATGATATGCAAGATAAATAAAGTTATTTATTTTTGTGTTTTAATGTTAGTAATGAAACTATAATTTAATTAAAAAATTTATAACATGAAAATGATATAAGATCAAATCCAAACCCTGGGGAATATAATCTCCAAGTCTCTATAAATTATTTTATGCATTCAAGCTAGAAACTAGTTTTTGGTGTTTAGAATGATTTCACAATGATTTGAATGATTTAATATTGAATAAGGATAAAATAAAAGTTATGATTTTTGTTCTCAATTCATGCAAATTAAATAAATCAAATCCAAGTATTAACTTTATTTTACTTGTGTTTTTCTAGATTTTTCTAGTTGTATGCGTGCTTGTTTGTTTATGAATGTAAGTTTGTTAAAAATGAAAATGATTTTTTTTTAAACTAAAAATTGTTTTATTTGTTCCTAAAATTAACCTAGTGTTTGGATGAAATCTATGTGATTTCAAATAACATATTGAATGGATGCAAACAATAAGGAAAACTAATTAATATTTTTGTGTAAAGATAGGAGAAAGAAGAACTATTTTTTCCTATCAAATTTTCCTTTTTGGAATGAAAAATAATATAATGAATGAAAATAATATAAACTTATATAAGCTAATAAATCAATAAACAAAACTAAAATTGAAACCCCATAACATGATCAAGCTGTAGACTAACTAGAAGTAAATATTTTTTGTAGTAAAATAAGCCATCCTCAAGTAGCTAGCTCCTCGATTACTCAATCATATTTCTTGTAACTATTTGAAAGAAGGATAAAAAGAGGATAAATAAATAAATACACAATATTTGAAAAAAAAATAGTTAAAAAATGGCTAGGCTAATTCATAAATAGCAAAGAAATGGTTGTTGATTCATATGAATTCTCCTCTCAAAAAACTATGTAGAATGACCATGAATATGACCAAAGGTGGATAAAAATATTTTCCAAAACTAAAAATAGGAAGGATAGGGTGATATATATATATTGAAAACACCAATCTTTAAAACAAAATTTGGATCTAAAATTAAGCCAAATTTGACTTGTAGAATAACAATGGAGCTTATTTTAAGGAGTTTAACTAAGTTAAACTTATAAAGGACTCAAAATGATTGAAAATGGAAGGGGAAGTAAGTTAGGCCTAATTTTAGGTGAACTTAGAATGGATAAATCAAGAATCATGACAAAAAAAATGTAAAATACATGAAAATACCAGGTGGGGATGAACTTGATGAATTGATGAAAATTATATACCTCAAGCATTACTTCACTTGAGAGATCTGACGTATTGTTTATAAGGCCCATTTATATTATACCATATCATGATTTTATTTTTACCATACCATATATCATTATACCATACCTTTCCCATTGACAAGAGTTGTTTTTACCCTCCCTACCCAATCCCTTTGACCTTTGTTTTATTTTATAAGTTCTACAGGCACTTTTAACAAGAAGATTTTGATCAAGTTTCAATAATTATTTTAGATTTATAGACAAAAGACATATTTTAGATCCATATTATATTGGTTTGGTAGTTTCATATGTCATTATTTATTTCATTACATTCATGTACTAATTATAATCACCTTTGGGAAAATCAAATTCTCATCATCATGCTACTACTTATAACTGCCTATGAGAAAATTAGTATCATTGACCTATGCCATTGTTCCCTAATTATAATTACCTATGATCAAATTAGGAAAAACACTTTTACCATTCCTTGAATTACCACCTTTAAATTCCTATTATATATTGTTTCATTTTCATACTTTGCCTCATTTATGAATTTACTACTACCTAATCAGATTCTTCTACTATAAAGCAAAATTATAGTGACTTGAGGTCCCATATTGGGAATATATAGGCACTACTCAATTTACATTGAGGTCAGATCACTCACACCTTTTCCATGATCTCACCATTTTATGAGTAATTTCTAGTTTTCATGCTCTCACCATTTTTCAAGTTGGACCATTTAGTAACTTGTCATTTTCAATTGAGTTGAGATACCTAGAAAATTCCAAAAACATTTGAAATAGATCTACAAAATCCTAAAAATATTCTAAGGTGACCACTTCTTTTCCATAAGGATTCTGAGTTCCCTAGCTACTTCAAAATCAACCACTTGTCATTTAGTTTCCCCATCCCTACTAGCTTAATGTTCCACACACTCACCATTTTATAAGATCATTCCCATATTCCTCTATAACATCAATCATGTTTTCTTCTCATCATTTTTCTTCTACCCCATCTCTTGCAAGAATTATATTTGGCCTAAATTTTATATTAGACCCTATATCATGGAACTATGTAGGTAGCATCCACTTGCCTAGTGTATTTGGAGTCAGCTCGACCACCCCCTTCCTTTTCTTCTCTCCCCCCATCTTGTTTGTTTGTTTTGTTATCTCCTATATGTTATGGGTAATGTTCATCATCTTATTTATACTAACATTATACTTAACCATTATTTGTTTCTATTTCATTTTATTCTCTTTATTTTGTTTTTTTTATTTCTTTTCTTGGTGTTTTATTTATTTGTTGTCTTGTTTTCATTTTTGTTTACTTTCTTCTTGTGCTTTGATTCAGTCTAAGTGAATTTATTGGGTTATTCCTTGTGCATTATTCTTGAATCCATGATATTCCTATGTCAACATTATCTTCATGGTTTTTATCATCGATGTATTGTTTTCAATTGTTTATTGGATCACATTTTAGCTCTTATGCATATTTTGGTTTAGTTATCATGATGTTCTATCATGATGCCTACCATCACATGTTACAAAAAAAAAACTAGATCAAGAAGTCTTACAAGCAATTTGGACACAATATATCTCCTTGGAACCTAAAAAATTCTTGATCTAATCCAATTCATATCTTTCATACAGACTAATTAACTAATGAAATAATTTTAGCCCTTGCTAGTTAGGACATGCACCTCCATACTAATAGGTTACTAAAATTTATATTTCTCCTCTATACCACTTTTCCATCATATTCTCATCATTTATTCAATGATTATAATTGACTCTAGGAAAATCATTGTATCTCATCTCACTTTCACTACCAATGATTATAACCACCTCTGGGCAAATCATTGTGTATCATCCCACCTATAGAGGCTGTGATTATAACCGCCTATGGGTAAATCATGGTGTTTAGATATATCTGGAGGTTAATGATTATAACCACCTTTAGGCCAACCATTTTATTCCTTCTACCCAACTAGGGCACATTTTCATTATGATAATGCTTGTAACCACCTTTGGGAAAACCATAATTTCTATCTACCCAATTGGGGCATGTTTTTATCCTACCGATAATTATAACCATATATGGGAAAATCATAATTTTCCATTTCATGATTATAAATACCTTTGGGAAAATTATTATCTTGTTACCCTAATCCTATTTTCAATTATTATAACTCCCTTTGGGAAAATCATTACCCTTTTTATCCCACTTATGTCAATGATTATAACCACCTATGGGAAAATCATCTTATTTGTCTGCTCAACTAGGGTAGATCCATATGCCACTAATTATAAATATTTATGGTGACATCAATATCTTCCACCCTATTTTATCCTTTTAGTCCCATCATTTCCTCCTTTAAAGGGATCGATCACTGACCCCTTTGCCAATTAATCCCTCAAGGGGGCATATATAATTTATCCATTGCTATTGAAGTCATAGGCATACAAGACCTTTTCATTATTTGAGAAGACATTACTATTCTTATATCTTGAAATGCCTTCCCAAATAGGGGTAAACCATAGACACCTAAAATTGGTCACAACTAGCCTTTGATCAGACTTCAAACAAATTCTTACCAACCATTGTAAACTAAGCCTAGGAATCACTAAATGTCCCAAATTTACTTGTGTATCATTCATCAAAGCTAAGAATCATGTGGAGACATCCATAATTAGGGTATCATATTTTATGCAACAATAAACTCTCACAGATTCTTCATTAATCACCTTGTAGAATCACAACTATCAATTTGGCCTATAGACCTATTAAGTGGGGAACTTGCACACTTAAATTAAATCTTGAAAGAGGTAAAAGTCTAATCTAAATTTAATTTAAACAAGATTAAATGCATAGTTTAATTATCCATTTAAAATTAATGAATATCTAAAAAATGAAATTAAAAAATTCAAAATATCCTAGCCTTTCATCTTTGCCTTTATGAGTTGTCAAGATATTTGAAAATATTCTAAAATATCTAATTTTGAGAGTCATGCCTAGTAATTACAAATCATAATTACTTAACAACTATTAACTCAACTAAAGTTATATTTGATTCACTTAGGTTTATTTTTAACCCATTACAAACCTAAACTCAACCCTGACTCACCTAGGGTAAGAGTTAATTACTAAGGCTATACATACAAAGCCATGCCTCTTCATTTCTAAGCTTGGATATTGTAGAGTTATTATGTAGGATTTGCTCCATGAGACTCATACCAATAGTGTTATAATATCAAAATCTTAAGCCAAGCCACATCAAATCCATGGTGCTAAGGAGAGAAAGAACCAAGAAAGCTTCATTACCAAAGACTTCTTGATGCACAAGGTGGGCAAGCCACTCAACAAAGCCATTTCAAGCTCCCAAAGAAGGTAAAAGAGTTATTGTCTTTTATGTTTTTATTGTGCTTTCATTAAATATTTGTTACTAATATATCCCTAGTATCTAGGCTAGGAATGTAAGTGTTAGTGTTTTTATTTGATTTTTATTAATTGAACTAACACTATACTAACCTCTCTTCTTAGATTCCTATAATCACAGAATGAAAGTAAAATATTGAATTCAATAAAATGTAATTGAGTGAAAGAGGACTAACTAAGAACATAATAGAAAACTTAGTTTTTTATTGTATGAGATATAACTATGTATAATTGACAAATGAATGAAACTAATAAATAGCGATTGATTCTACAAGGGTTCTAAGACTAGGACTAAAATTGATGAACATAATCATCCAAATTGGGACATGATTAATTAACACTATTGTCTTGAGTCAGTTTATCGTGTCCTCTATTATAAATTAGGAAACTTGGATAATGATCATTTTTAGTAGCTTAAATCATCTTTGTTTGTGGATATTTGACCTTAAAATACACATGAAATAATTACAAATGACTTATCCAATTTTGAAACCTTTATAGGGCTTGTAATAATTGAAATCTTACAAATAGAAAAGGGGAGAGTGTAATGGGCTGAGCTGACCCCAATCAACCCTGTGATGACTAAATGTTGCCTATGTATCCAATAATTGAAAGAGGGAATTCAAGGCCACGTAGTTCTCCCACTTAGAGTGTCTTTACAATTGTGTTCATTTGACTATATGAATGCATCTAAATATGGTTTGAATAATTGATCATGTTTTGATTTAGCTTGGATAAAACAAGCCTTTGACTTGGTTGAGGTCTTATTTAAGTGATTATAATTATAATTAGGAATAACCAAGAATGTTTTCTTAATGTGTAGTATTTCCAGTGTGCCTATGTATTGAAATTGCCAAATGGTAGAGTAGGTGACTTTAATATGTCTTTATAACAATCCAAAAATGGAAAAACTCACATTACATATCCTAAAAATATGGATGAAACTTTAAGTGAGAGTATAAATTTTTAAAGTGATTCTTAAAATGGCTAAGGAAAAAAATGTCTCATATGGGACATGAGATTTGGCCACTATTATCCCTTACTAGACAATTTTTTCCTTAAGGAAAACGTGTGAATTTTGAGTCCAAGGATGTTTGTATAGATACTTAGAGGGGTTTTTAGTAGTTAGAACATTTATATAAGTGTCAAATAATAATTTAAAAAATAATTTAGTCTTTATAGGTGCTTAGGATAAATTAGGTGGAAAAATAATCCTAGATTAAGTGCTCAAGTCAATTAGAGTGAAAGAGGGCCTAAATTTACATTATGAAGTATTTTTCACCAAATTTAAATGACTACATGTAATAACTATATTATTTTTTGGGCTCATACACCTATAGTACCCAAACATATTGATTCATAATAATTAAAGTGGTAATACACTGTGCAAGTAATTATGGAATGTTATTATGATTATGATCAAAATTCTAAGTAATGTAATTGGGCTATAAGAAAGGTGGTGACTATTATATACATTTCCATCTAACACAAGTACATATCCTAAATGTTTATTATACATTTTTTACTTTGAAAAATATGTTAGTATCTAATTTGTATAGAAAGCTTTGAGTTATTTAAATGAATGTGTAATAAGTTATTTAGGATGAATTAAGGGTTATTTAAAATATGTTGGAGGATCAACCAACAATAGATTACAATTGTGAAAGCAATAAATGCAGAATTAAATCAGATAGACAAGTAATTAGAATGAGATAATAACAAGAACAAGAGATACAAGAAACCACCCTGAAAACTTGTATTAACAAACTCTTTACAAAAGGAATACAATTGAAGAAACTTCCTTCTTCCACACCTCTCCTAGATGTATAGATCTCTCAATAGATCTCTATTCCTCAAGAGCTCTCTCTCTCTCAAGAATAATCAACTCCAACAAACCTGGATTGATTTAATTCTATATTGTTCTTCTCATCTAATGAATTACAACAATAATTCACAATAGCTACTACCAACTACAATAATCAATAAGCTAGGAAGATCTAATTCTACATATAGAATTAGGAGACTTGAGCATGTACTTCCAACAAACAGCTAAGCCACTTGAACAAGGGCTCTAAAAATAGTATTGCTAACAATAGAGACGCGAGCTTGAGACTACAACTCAAACTCATTATGCAAACACTCGCTTCTGTCCACGAAAATAGCTCTCTAGACACGCAGGTAATCGATGTCGGTTCCTGCTGCTTGTCTGTGACCACCGTCGGCCGACCCACTACCGACGTCGATGCCTCTGCAACTGCTCCTGACTGACGTCAATCGCTCCTAACCGACGCCGATGTCTGTGTAGACCTAAATCTGCTAATGTATGCTCCTTGGTGAAGCTTTTAGCTCCACACCCTAACAATCTCCCACTTGGAGATAAATAGCTGCACCAATACCTATACAGCAACATCTTCTAGCTCCTCCATCTTCAACTCAATCATGAAGACCAACAGAAGTTGAATGAAGATTCAACTTCTCCTTTGTAAACGGCTTAGATAACATATCAGCAGGATTCCTATCTGTATGGATCTTCTCCAGCTTCAACTCACCATCTTCCAATACCTGTCATATGAAGTGGTACCTTAGCTATATGTGCTTTGTTCTTGAATGAAAGGCTGAATTTTTAGCCAAATGGATTGCACTCTGACTGTCACTATACAATCTGTAACTCTCATGCTCCGTACCAAGCTCATCCATGAATCGTGTCATCCATATCATCTCTTTGCTAGCTTCTGTGGCTGCAATATACTCTGCTTCTGTAGTTGACAAGGCAACAACCTTCTGTAACTTAGATATCCAGCTAACCGCCATTCCACCTACAGTGAAAACATAACCTATAGTGCTCCTCCTGCCATCCAAATCACCTACCACATATGAGTCTACATAGCCATGTAGATAAGTATCTGAACCTCCATAGCACAAGTGCTTACTATTGGTTCCTCTCAGATATCTAAGGATCCACTGAACTACTTTCCAATGTTCCTTACCTGGATTGGCCATATACTTACTTACCACTCCCACTGCTTGGGCAATATCTGGTCTAGTACACACCATTGCATACATCAAACTCCCTACTGTGGAAGAATATGGAACCTTACTCATGTACTCTACCTCATCATATGAATTAGGACATTGTTCTTTACTCAACTTAAAATGTCCAGCCAAAGGTGTGCTTACCAGTTTAGCATCCTATATATTGAACCATTTCAACACCTTGTCTACATAATCTTCTTGAGACAATATCAACCTATGATTTTTCCTGTCTCTCTTAATGCTCATGCCAAGGATTTTCTTTGTTGCTCCCAAATCCTTCATAGCAAACGTTTGAGCTAATTTCATCTTAAGCTCAGAGATATCCTGCATGTGAGATCCTGCAACCAGCATATCATCTACATACAACAATAGAATAATATATCTACCATTATCAAATCTCTTGAAATACACACAATGGTCAGATTGACACCTACTGTAGCCATGCTCAGTCATAAACCTGTCAAATTTTAAATACCATTGCCTAGGAGCTTGCTTGAGGCCATACAAGCTTTTCTTCAATCTACACACAAACTTCTCCTTACCCTTGACCTCGAATCCTTCTGGCTATTCCATATATATTTCCTCATCCAAATCTCCATGAAGAAACACTGTCTTAACATCTAGCTGCTCAAGATGCAAATCCTCAAAAGCAACCAAAGACAATACAACCCTTATAGAAGTCATTTTAACAACAGGAGAAAAAATCTCACCAAAGTCAATACCTGGCTTTTGTGCAAATCCTTTTACCACTAATCTGGCCTTATATCTCATCTGTCCATTCTCACCTTCTTTCAACCTGTAGGTCCATCTGTTCTTGAGTGTTCTCTTACCAGCTGGCAATTCAACCAAATCCCATGTTTGGTTCTCTCTTAAGGACTCCAACTCCTCAACCATGCCACACTCCCACTCACTCTTGGACTCCACTTGTATTGCTTCTTCAAAACTCTTTGGTTCTCCACCATCAGTTAGCAATAAATAAAATAAAGAAGGAGAATATCTAATTGGAGGCTTACTCACCCTTTCTGACCTCCTGATGGGTGTCTGAGACTCATTTATGACACGCTGTCCACCCAAATTCTCTGATAGTGATCGACCTCGGTCACCTCCAGACCTGTTACTAGCCGACGTCAGTTCTACCTGACCGACCTCAGTACCTGTCCTGTCGACGTCGGTCTCTGTACGGCCGATGCCAGTTTCTATACTGCCGATGCCAGTTCTTAACCTGCCAACATCGGTCTCTATGTTTTCCTGCAAGTGATTATTTCTTTTTCTTGCGAGCTCATCTTGGACTTTCACCTCGTCCAATTCACCATTGCTCTACTTAGATTGATTCAGCTTTCTTAGCTGATCACAATACATCACTCTTTCATTGAAAACAACATCATGGCTCCTGATTACCTTGTTAGTTTCTAGATTCCACAATCTATAACCAAAATCATCTGAGCCATAGCCAATAAACGTGCATCTCATAGACTTAGCATCAAGCTTCTTTCTATTTTCTTTATCTATGTGCACAAAGGCTTCACAACCAAAAACTTTGAGATATGAGAGATCAACCTTTTTACCTGTCCATGCCTCTTCTGGAATACCACCATCCAGAGCTATAGAGGGTCCTCTATTAATCAGGTGTACTACAGTGTCAACAGCTTGTGCCCAAAACTGTAAGGGCAAACCAACATGCAATCTCATACATCTTACACGCTCCATTATTGTCCTGTTCATCCTTTTAGCAATTCCATTCTGCTGAGGTGTCCTTGGAAATGTCCTTTGCCTACAGATTCCATGCATATAACAATAATCTCTAAACTTATGACTGCAGAACTCACCGCCATTGTCTGATCTCAGGCACTTTAATTTTTTACCTCTTTCATTCTCAACCATAGCTTTCCAAACTTTAAAAGTCTCAAATACATCATATTTTCTTCTAATACAATAGATCCATACCTTCCTTGTAGCATCATCTATGAAAGATACATAGTATTGTGATCCTCCAATGGAAGCAACCTGAGCCGGTCCCCACACGTCTGTGTGAACAAGCTCCAACTTGTGCCTCTTCTTAGTAGACCTAGTCTTGAGAAAACTAACCCTTTTCTGTTTTCCAAATACACAGTGCTCACAAAACTCTAGATCTATGCCTTTTAAATCTGAAAGCATACCTTTGGACTTAAGAATTGACATCCCCTTCTCACTCATGTGGCCAAGCCTTGAATGCCACAATTTAGCATCCACATCTGAAGTAGATAATATAGAAGGAGATTTGTTAGTAACACAATTACACAAATAGAGAGTACCTTCTCTCTTACCTCTAGCCATAACAAGTGCACCCTTGGTCACCTTCCAAGATTCTGCTGTGAGAGTTACTGTACAACCCTCATCCCCTAACTTTCTTGCAGAAATCAAATTTCTCTTCAAGCTAGGAACATGCATCACATTTCTCAACACCCATATGTTTTTATTCTACATCTTCAGCTGCACTTTACCTTTGCCAATTATTTTACAGGGCTCATCATCCCCTAGATACACTATTCCAAAATCTCCATGGATATAGTCACTAAAATATTCCCTGTTAGGGGTAGCATGAAAAGATGCACCAGAATCTAATACCCAAGATTCTATATTATTATGTAGAGAGAAAATTAAAGCATCTTGTGCAATACCTGCAACCTTGGCTTCTTCCTTTCCTTCGTGCTGATTGTCCTCCTTAGGTTTTGACCAACAATCTCTGCTTATGTGCCCCATATTTCCACAATTCTAGCATTGTGGCCTTCTGCCATTTCTAGATTTAGATCTGCCTTTCCCCTTTGACTTGGATCTTGATCTGCCTTTCTTGCTCTTCTCTTTCTGCCTTTCCCTGCTCTCAAAACTTAAAGCATTCCTGGATGCCTCTTCTATGTTTTTCCTACGTATTTCCTCATTCAAGATAACACTAACAACATCCTCTACTTTCAAAATATTTGATGTAGATGCAGTATTACTTACTACCATTACTAAGCCATGCCAGCTTTCAGGCAAAGAACATAATATTAAAAGAGCTTTTATTTCATCATCAAACACTATATTCACTGAACTTAAGTGATTCACAATTCCATTGAAATCATTCAGATGAGTAGAAACACATCCACCTTCATTCATATGCAAATTAAATAACTACTTCATAAGATATACCTTATTGGAAGCTGAGGGTTTTTCATACAAATTTGCTAACGTAGTCATCAACTCTAACATAGACTTTGCCTGTGATAAATTAGATATCACAGTGGATGCTAGACTCAGTCTTATAGACCCTAGAGCCTTTCTGTCAAGAACTTCCCATTCTTCATCCTCCATGTCTTTGGGCTTCTTTGCAACCCCACCTAATGGTAAGTAGAGATCTTTCTGATACAGATAATCCTCTATCTGCATTCTCCAATGTTGGTAATTTTTGCCATTGAACTTTTCCATTCTCAATTTACTTTCATCTGCCATTGCTTCTCCCACTCAAATAGAAATCCCTACAGAAACCCCTGTGAGAACTTGTAATCAATACACACTACACAGATCTGAACCACCTATTAGTGAACCTGAGCTCTGATACCACTTGATGGATATCAAGCTCTGAACCTGCAACCTAGGCTCTGATACCACTTGTTGGAGGATCAACCAACAATAGATTACAATTGTGAAAGTAATAAATGTGGAATTAAATTAGATAGACAAGTAATTAAAATGAGATAATAGCAAGAACAAGAGATACAAGAAACCACCCTAAAAACTTGTATTAACAAACTCTTTACAAAAGGAATACAATTGAAGAAACTTCCTTCTTCCACACCTCTCCTAGATGTATAGATCTCTCAATAGATCTCTATTCCTCAAGAGCTCTCTCTCTCAAGAACAATCAACTCCAACAAACTTGGATTGATTCAATTCTGTACTGTTCTTCTCATCCAATGAATTACAACAATAATTCACAATAGCTACTACCAACTACAATAATCAATAAGCTAGGAAGATCTAATTCTACATATAGAATTAGGAGACTTGAGCATGTACTTCCAACAAATAGTTAAGCCACTTGAACAAGGGCTCTAAAAATAGTATTTCTAATAATAGAGACGTGAGCTTGAGACTACAACTCAAACTCATCATGCAAACACTCGCTTCTGTCCATGAAAATAGCTCTCTGGACACACAGGTAACCGACGTCAGTTCCTGCTGCTTGTCTGTGACCACCGTCAGCCGACCCACTGCCAACGTTAGTGCCTCTGCAACTGCTCCTGACTGACACCGGTGTCTGTGTAGACCCGAATCTGCTAATGTATGCTCCTTGGTGAAGCTTTTAGCTCCACACCCTAACAAAATAAGAGTGAAGTTATGTGTTTACTTTGAAATAAATATTAATAAAGGTTAAACTCAATTAATAGTTTAACTTTATTTGTGTAGAATCCTTTATTATGAATGTTATGTATAAATAAGGCAAACTAAAACATTTTTCACAAAACTAAGATACTAGTTCATTTATAAAAGCATCCTTGTGGAATTTAAGTAAATGAGTCAAAATTAGTTATGATAAATGAATTTGTAGTGATGAATTGTTCCTTAGATAGCTCTAAATTCAAGGGGTACTTGACTTGTTAAACCATAAGTCTAATTCACATGATAAATTCTTACTTATTGGTACATGTCAACCAGATGCTACAAATCAATATGACTTAATAATCCATACCTAAACTTAAATATATTTCAATTAGTAATTTTAATGTAGCACATGAGGCATAAGGTGAGGCATGAGCTTCAAATAAACCTTTATATGTGAAATAACAAATTTAATAATTTGACTTAGTATTGGACAAGGCATAATGTCTTGTTATTCAAATAATAATAACTCACTTGTGTATTTATAGAATATTTGGTTATCACAAGAAATAAATCAATTAAGTTATTTTTGTGGGGTTGTAAAGATACTCTTTTTAAGAGTATTTTGACTTATTGAGTTAAGAAACAAAAAATGGGAAATTTTTAAGAGGTTACTTCACAAAATCCAAGGTTATGCCTTATGTGCTAAATCGATCATCCATACCTTGGAAGGTGAAAAATACTAAAAATTTTTACTTGGAAACTATATCACACAAGGCAATGTTATGGGCAAGGATCTTGGAAATGATTGATTTTCCAATCTTTTTTGCTCACATAGGTCCCTATCACCATTGTTGGCACTTTTATTACTAAGAACATTTTGAAGGCTTGGAATCTTAGATAGAGATGGTTATCAGTATAGGATTTATATGAATTATCATTCTCTTTGGTGGCCCCTTGTGCTTACTTTTTATGAAGTTTCATCTACTCTGTTCCCATAAATTAAATGCATATAGTTTTTTAGAAAATAAATTAAGTTTATCTCTGATATTTTTTGTAAGTAAGAAAAAAAGTGCATGTATTGGCCCATTATAAGGGATAATTTCCAATTATGGGCTAATGATCATGTATCAATTTTATATATTCATAATGCCATACCTGATGTGCATCTTCATAATATTGGTGTTTACTCACCTTCTATATGGTGGAAAAACTAGAAGTGGTTGGTTGAGATCCCTTTCCATCAATATAAACCCTAATTAGGTTATCAATTGATTTCTCCATAACAATTTTAAATTAATGTTCTCAATGCCAAATAGAAAATTACTTCAAATAAACAACTTTGGAAAATAAGGTTTGAATTAATATGGGTTAGTATCATACAACCTAGGCATACATGTTTCCTTTAGATTATTGTTCACCAAAGATTTATGATCTATACCCATTTTGGGTAATTAAGTGTGATACATCCTATTTTTTATATTTTCCATCACCTAAAATACTCAAAGCATGATTTTTAGTTTTGTAGACATGCTCAATCAGTGTGGTAGTGGATTCACACCTTCTTCCAACCCTTATGTCTAGAAAGATGGTGCTTTTAGGGGACTCAACTAAGATTCCTCAAAATTACACACAATTTTGGCATATTTCTAATTATGAGATTCTCTTTCAATTGTGTAAGGATAGAAATGATGTAACATTTAATTATACTATTTGAGGTTAATGTTTTTTTATTACTAATAGGGTTTATGTCATCCACAATGTCATGATTCAAAATCAAGTTTAATCAAAAAATGTTCCCTTAAAGGTGACTCATATCCAAAATTTATTAGATCATTAGTAAATTGCATTGCATGCATTTATTTGAGTCCCTTTTAATTCACTTCACCATTTATCACCCACACAAGATTATGAGTTTGAACAGTGCATGTGGAACTAATCTCATAGTATGGTCTACATTGGTTCACCACAGCAACTTTTTTTTGTCCCCAACTCATAGACCTCAAGTTAATGGTAGTGGTGGTGGTGGTCTTATTGGTTGTATGGCACTCGAAAATAGAAATTCCCTCTCTTAACATTTAAAATTTTGTCTAATAGACAAGATCATTCATAGGATATAGATAAAGGAAATGAAGTTGATAGTTGTAATCCAATACTTGATTCTATAAATCCTCCTATTAAAACTGTCTTGGGAGAGTGATAACCTAGTTGATCCTCTATCTCCACCACCTACACTAATTATTTTTCCCATCACTTGAATATTTTTATGGTCTACTATTTATTACTTTCATATGTTTTTTTTTATGTTTTTTACCTTTTTTTTATTGAAAAATGTTTCTTATAATTATAGATTGAATATGCAATTGTTTGTTTTTTGGATTGTAGTACCATCTACTCTTTTTTAATGACCATTTATTATAACAAATTGTATTATTAGTATATATAAAATATTTTCAATAATTTAAATGAAAAAAAAACATTTAATGCATGCTTCCACAATCTTAATATGCTCCTTCCTTGCTAAAATAGGGGGATGCATATTTACATCATTTCTTCTTAGAAAATAATCATTCACATTATTAACTTGTGTTAATTGAGTAGCTTACTTGTAAGCACATGATGATTTAAAAACATAATTAAAATATTTTAAAGGTATATTTAATATAAGTACAAGGTGAAATTTAAATTAATAAAATATGTATAATATCATTATACCAAGAGACATTCTATAATGGTATTCACAAGATGATAGTGGATTGTAATTTACTGAATGCATTCACTTTTAATTGTAACCTTAAATTTAATATCTATTTGACCATCACTTTCAAAAATATTTTAAAAACTTTATGGGAAACATCATTACACCATATTAAGTTTTAATAAAAATATAATTTTATGAATAGACCCAATCGATAGTAGTATATCATATTAGCTTTTATTAAAAATATAATTTTATGAATGGGCACTATATATATTTATCTAAGATGTCTTTTACATGGTTTTTTTATTTTACAAATCCAAAATAATATTCCCATTCCATTTAGTTCATAAATCCAAAATTATATAAGCACCTCAATATTTCTCAATATCTTTCACATAAATTTATCTATAATAATAATAATAATAATAATAATTATTATTATTATTATTATTATTATTATTATTATTATTATTATTATTATTATTATTATTATTATTATTAAACGTAATTGTACAAAACCAAACAAAATAATGAGTCATAAAACCAAACAAAACAACAAATGAGTTATAAAACCAAACACAATAAAATAATGGATCGTATTGATTGTTTCAATATTTATATAACCTTTATTATATAAAAATATACTATTTAAAAACAAATAAAAGATAAATGTGTTATTATACAAAATGCAAAATAACTAGACAAATTGTTCAAACCTCCCTAACAAAAGAATATACCCACTATCTGCTACCTTTTATTAG
This sequence comes from Torreya grandis, assembly GCA_037957365.1. Taxonomy (NCBI): domain Eukaryota; kingdom Viridiplantae; phylum Streptophyta; class Pinopsida; order Cupressales; family Taxaceae; genus Torreya; species Torreya grandis. Next base: position 2,265,078 of record JARHVA010002702.1, on the reverse strand, counting down.
TCTCACATATGATGCTTTGGCTATGTATACATTTAACTTTGAAGTTTATATTAGAATTGACACGTGACAATAAAATAGCAATCATATGATATCTTTCTTAAAAGGAATTGTCACCAAAGAGAAATCAAGTATCAAAAAAGCATTAGTATGTAGGAGTTTTTTTAAAATATTACTTAGAAGGATGATAGGTGGACAATCAATGTTTGGATTATGGACATATGTGTGTCAAAATGAATTAAAGTGATATGGAAAAAGAAGTAATAAACATGAATAATTAAGTTTGAAGAGCCATAAAGAGTCAAAATTCATTTGAAAATAATGCAAATGTGTCCAATTTTGGAAAAATAAAAAGTTAAAATTTGTTGATGTAAGATTTCAACACTAAATTATTTTGATACAACAAGAAACATGAAAACACTAAAACATCAAGTACAAGAGGCCATAACAAAACCAACTTGTATAAGAAAATATACACTTAAAAAAATTAGGTAGGAAAGTCTTATATGAACACTATAGGATATATTAATTTTTAAATATAAATGAATGAGGATTTTAGTTATAAAACCAATTCTAAAATACATTAAAGAAACATATTCAACTTGGGTAGTAAAATATGTATTTAAAGGTATTTAAATGGGCATTTTTTATGTTATGAAGCCATAGAGGAGAAGGGAAATTAAAATATCTTTGATACAAGAATAAAATCAATTAGGAAACTAAGGATATCCTATTGGTAATATTAATGAGTGAAAGTGATTTGTAAATAATCATGTGAACCAGTAAGTTAACCTTGAGTACCTTGGTCACTTATTTAAACTATATGAAACCCATTTCATGATGAACCTATGTGAAACACCATGGTTCATGCAAGACAACTTCTAATTCTACACCTCGAGCACCTTCGAGTAGCCCCTTACATCATGTGTCTCCCACAGAATGCACTAATCTATATCATAACTCCAAAGACAAACTCCATGGTTTGAACATTTTTGCATATTCCCTTCAAACATGCACCTATTTCACAACACAAAAGCTAGTCTTTCCAAACTTTGCCTATTTCATAGCTCTATGTAGCTACTTACCTTATACACACTCTGTAAGTGCAAGGAGCCATGTTACACAATTTTGAATTCAATTATACATTATTTTGTAGCATCCATGTTACTCCTTATATCATTCACTCATATACAACACCAAGATAAATGTCATACAACTCTCAAGTCAATCCTTGTGCACCATCCTAAGATCTATATGCAACACCAGACCTATGTATAACTCATGGCACTCCTAAGCTCATTACATAACAAAACACCTATTATCATTTTACTCAATTAGAGGTCAAGAGACGTAACCATTAGAAGATGAAGAGTCACATAAAATCTGAAATGGTTTGACTTTCATAATTGTTCTGGAGTCTTGATGGTTTATAATCTATATACACATATTTATAAAATTAGATTAGAGAAATAGGAGTAAAGTAGATAACCATACATCTTTCTCAAAAGTATGTCATTAATAGAATAAAAATAAATAAATAATCTTTCATTCTAATTTTATTGTTTTTAAAAAGTAAATCCCTCAAGAATGCACTTAAAATATTTAAAAGTAATACCAATATTCCTACAATTGAATTTTTACACCCAACAAGCTCTCCTTGACCTCAATGAGCCAAATTAATAAAAAATAAAAAAATAAACCAATAGTTTCTATGTTAATTTTTTGTTTTTGATAGATTTAAAAAATGATTAACAAAAGAAACAAAAATGATGGTACTTATTTGTGCTACTTGTTTTTAACAGAATCTGAATATTTTACTATTTGTAGAGATAAATAATTACATAGTTTTACAACTATTGACTTCAACAAGAAATAGTTGTTTAACCATATACTTAGATGAAAAATTAGGACTGACAAGCTTTATAAAATCATGTTCCATTTATATCTCAACAAATAGTAAATTAAATCAACATAAAGACTAGAAAACACATTATAAGACAACTAATATGAGGTTATTATTGATAATACAAAAACACTTTATGCACACATCATTTTAGTTGTTTATAGTATTTAAAATTTACACTACTAAGTATATACAATGTCTTAGTTTTATCTCCATTCAAAGTTGCTAAAAAAACATAGAAACACTAAAAAAAGTTAATCAAAATTAAATAATGACCCATTTTATGTTTGGATGCATTGGAACCAGAAATAATGAGGTATTTATTTTTAAATAGACAAGTTGTGTCTTAAAATCCTTGCATCAATTTTATTTCAAGTCAATTTTTAAATGAATATTAATGGATGAATTAGCATCAGAGAAAGGAAAAATCACTCAAAAATGATTTAATTGGCAGAAGTAAATGAGTGTCAAAAGGATGGGATTAAGAGAGAAAAATGTCAAAATGAAAAGGATGGGAAAAATAAGCAAGTTGGAGATATGTTAAATGAAAATTATAACATATAAAATTTCACACAATGATGTTTGTGTCACAATTAAGTGTGAAATTTATTTTCTTAGTTTCTATATTAATTCACACACCATTATTTTCTTAATTAGGAATACTAAAAGCTAGAGAAGGGGATGTGTGAACATAATTGAGATCATGGGCTAAAAGACTAGGGTAGCATAAGGGTGTATAAATATGCCAAAAGACTCATTGATAGGGTGCCAACATGGTTGGCATAGGGCATAGGGTACATACCCAACCATTATCATGAAAAATGCATAGCATAGATAAGTTACAAGAGAAACTTGTAGGATATCTTATACAAAATTCATAGACCGAGGCTCACAAAAAAATTATGTACTAAAAAAATAAGAAATAATAGAGAAATGGATCTTTGTGGAGGCAACATCTTATCCATTTATAAAAATATCAAAATTAAATAAATCAATATCATCCTTTCAATAAGAAAATTAATGTAAAAAATATCAAAAGCAAATAAATCAATATCATCTTTTCAAGAAGAAAGTTAATTTAAAATATACCAAAAGCAATTAAAAAAAAAATCAGACCTAATTTGAAGATAACACTGGACTAAAAAATAAATAACAAAATTGATAATGGAATCTTTACATAGGTAGTATCCCACTCATTTATTAGAGGAACACCATCCTTTTAATAATCAAATGTGATCCGAGCTAGGAGGTGACTTGATAGAGAAAATATGATCCAGTGGATAACTTTCTAGATGATGATCTAGATAAAGTTATGTCCATGTGTAGAATTTTTGTGATAAAATTAGTTCATAGAGAGAGATATAGAACTAAAAAAATAAATATGTTTGATTTATTTGTTCATCCTATATATGACATACTTTTGATCAATATGTATGACTCATATCTTCTATTTGTTGATGCCTGAATATGTATCACAGGTGCCCAAAGTGTTCAAGAACACTTCTCATTTTGGAATTCTAAGACTTCAGAGTGTGAGTTATAGGTTGTGATAATCCTGTTATCTATTGATTAAATAGAGGTAAATTAAGTGGACTATTTCACAATATTTATAACGTTTGGTGGTTGGGAACCACCATGGCTAAATAGTAGATCTATGCAAAATATGAAGTATCTATGCTAAGAAAAGTGAATTATGATCAAGAACTAATCTAAGATGGATATTTACAATTACAATTAAACTATAGTGATTTGGTTAAAAATGAGCAAAAGAAAAGGTAGGGCATAGAAGAGATGTTGTTGATCTTCATCTCAAAAATCATGACAAAGTTCAAATATCATCTAGGCATGCACTTAACCAATGTGTAACATGAAGTAGCATAAGCTCAAATCTTATCAGACATCAGGTAAGCTTCTAAATAAGGTGGAAAATAATGCTAATAAGAACCAAGTTCCTTTTAAATATTTACTTCTACAAGCAAACACCATTAGCCCAAATGCAATAAGAGTAAAGGAAATAAAATGAACCTAAGAACTTTCAATCAATATAGCATTGTCAAAAGTTAACAACTCTATAATTAAAAGATAAAAACTAAGAATTCATAAGAACCATTCAAATCTAGAAATCATAACAAACAAGTGAGAGAGAAACCATGATAGTAATGAACACAAGCAAATATTGGACAATCTTTGTAGAATTCTTTACTTATATTAATTTCCCCAAGTTTACAAAGTAATTTGGCTCTAATAACTCTCTCCCTTTTACGATTGGCAATAATTATTTATATATACCTTTCATGAGTTATGATGGTTAGTCCTGTCAAGTATTAAGGACAATTGTCTTTTTAAAATTCTTTAAGAACTTTTTGGACATTTTATAATGACTAGCCTATAAGCAATGTGATTCATAAGCTACAAATGCCTTTCCAAAATAATATTCCATTTTCAAAAAGTTGTAATGTTAAGTTACAAAATAATATTCCTAAGTCTACTAATCTATCCTTTGCATTCAAAATCATATCTATGATCTTATTATTGTCCATTCCAGGCTTCCCTTGGCTCTTTCATAAACTAGGAAGCTCCAACAAGACTGAGTGTAGTGGGGTCATTGACTAATTTTTCCAATGTGTGTCCTACTTATCTTTAAGTCACTTGAGGTCATTAGAGAGGTTCCCATTTCCCAAGACCATTTTCTCACATCTTTAGAGCACTTTTATGAGCTATCTTTACCATAAATACCATTTAATTCCACATTAGTGGTCTGTAGCTCACTCCTAGATCAAATTACCTTTACATTGGTGATAATGTAGCTCCCTTCGAGTCAATCATAATGGTTACAAGGTTTGGTTAGGGTCCTCATGCCTTGTTAAGGCATTCCTTTATCTCTCTTAGGTCCATGAGATCATTATATTGATCATGCTTTGCCTACATGACATCATTATGGAATCCATGCTCATCACTATTCAAATTATGACCAATGCCTTTGAAAATTCAAATTTGATATCGCACCATCCAATCCTTTTATATGAATCAACTCAGACTATAGATCTTTAGATTATTTGGATCCAAATAGTTATCTTAAAATTGGCATTCATGAGACCATCATTTGACATTTACATGAATGTCTTTGACATCTATATGACCATCAATTTTAAACCCATGCTTGGGACTCTATACTATC